>VZTU01005260.1:9633-29003 GCA_013400835.1 Zapornia atra
TGTCGTCGTCCCCGGGACAGCTCCCACCGGCCCCTTCCATCCCCCGGGGTGGCCCCCAGCGGTCCCGTCGGTCCTCGCCAGGACAGTGATCCCTCCATCCTCCGGGGTAGCCCCCAGTGGTCCCTGCTTGCCCCAGGACCCGTCCCTGGCCCCAGCACTTTCCTGCCCACCTCCATCTCCACCAGACGGCCTTTCCCCATCCTCTCCGTGACAGCCTTAACCAGCCGCCTGTCCCCCAGGACGGCCTTGCCCGGCCCGCTCCGTCCTCCCTACAACAAGGCTCCCCAGCCCGGTCGCCCCTGTGCCCATGGTGCAGGCACGAAGCCCCGAGGGCTCTGCGTTTCCCTGTCCCATCAGTCTGCTGCTGCCTGCCCGCCGCCCGGTGAGACTGTCCTTGTTTTCACACATCTGCAAGGGTGACACCGACAAGTGGCCCCTGGCACTGGGACATCCCCACACAGCAGCTCCAGCTCCGCAACAGTGCCAGAGCTGGACAGTGCATCCATATCTCCTGGAAACACTGCGTTCCAGGTTGCCAGGCCCAGCCAGAGAGGTAACACATGAAGAAAACTAATTACATGGCTCAGATCATTTCTAATGGCCTGGCAACTGACAGGGGCCACCAGGAATTTGACCCTGGGTGTTGCTGCAGTCAGGCCTGGCAGGAGGAGGCACCAGCTTCCATGCCACAGCTCTTCTCATGCTTGGGGTCAGCCCGGGTGGTGGTGGGGATCCAGAGGCAGTTTAACCTTCAATACCCACCTCCCAAGTTGAGCTGTAATTTCCTTTACTGGAAGCAAAGCAGCAGTAAAACCCCAGTCAAAGCCAAAACCTGGGAAGCTATGTGGAAAGTTTCTGTATTTTTTAAATGTTTACAACAAAATGTTTTCCGCTTCTATGCTACAGTGTGACGTTTTGAAATTCAGCATTTGCATTCCAATATGGACCATTTTAACTCAGTCTGACACACTCCCCGTCGCCCTGTCAATACCAATTACTCACCATACCCAGTGGCACCCTCCCTCAGGGGTATTCCCAATGGATGCACAGGTACCTCTGCTCCCATGCTGCTTCTGCTTCCCCTTGCGGCCACTGTCTGCGACAGGCACCGGCTGCTGACCTGCGGGATGGGGGGGTTCTGTGGGCTTTCTGCACTCACCGCCCCAGCCCCACAGGAGCTTCTGCTGTGCTGAGGTCAGCAGCATCAGGGCAACACGTTTTCCAAAGCTAAACTTCAAGTTTAATGTGGCAATGGAAATTGATGCCTGCAATTTGCTCCCCGGATCTGGGGAAGCAACAAGCATGGGATCATGGCTCCATCATCTGGAGCTGCAAGCCCTGCAGGGACCCAGGAGAGCTGCATAGTGGGGGACGCGTGCTTGGGGACCCACTGGGGTGCATCACAAGTAGTGGGGGCTGGCTGAAGATTTAGGCCAAAACCCATTTTGCCAGTTCCCATGTGCTGCCAAATACTGTCACGATCTGAGTGTCCATGGGGACTGAAGCATGACAGCCTCCTCGATCAGGAAGGCACAAGGTCAAACTCCCCAGCTATGTTCCTCCCAAGGGATGCTGTGGGGAGAGGCTGCTCTCAGCCTAGCCTGACATCCCGACCCCAGACTGATCCAGGACATTCCTTACCCACTCCAAGCCCATGACACCCCATCACCCCTGTATAAGGAAACACCTTATGATGCCTCTGTTGTGAATGCCCCCAGGCACCAGGGTCTGTGTCAGGATGAGCCAGGGCAGCTGGGCCATGCTAATGGAAACAGGCCGACCACCGCTGCCGCGAGCACACAGGAGCTAGCACACCCTAGGGCTCCCAGTTTCCCACTGGGAACAAGTGTTTCTCTCACCAGCAAACACAGATCACCTGTGGACAAAAAGCGTGGGAGAAAAGCTGCCATGGCCAGGAAGAGCAGAAGGAATGGGCTCACAGGAAGGGCAGCCAAAGCTGGCTCTTGCCTGACTCTGAGCTGGGTTGTGCAGCTGGCTGCTGCCAAGCCAGCTGCACCGAGCGGGACTGAGGCAACAAACACAAATGGGAGGAAGCAGGAATTTCTCCATCTTCCCTCTCCCCTGAGCAAGTGGCTCCATTTCCTTTATTTCTGCAGAGAAGTAGCCCAGTCCTCCAAAACAACAAAGTATCTCTCCAGCCACAGCTTCCTTCTGAGCTACACAAGCAGAGAAGCAGAAAGCAGCACAGAGCCACTCACTTTCGGCTGGGTGCAAAGCTGCAGCCCCTGCACTGTGGCAGTAGTGGGTACCTGGCCCCAAGGGCGAAGTGCCCAGAGACCTAGCTTGGTGCTGTTGGGAAAGTTCCCTTGCACACTTAGCTCCATGCCACAGCACACGGCTCACGTGGGCCATGGCAGCCATGGCAGATCTCCCCTTCATTGCTGCTACTTGTCTGCTCCTCAGCATTTTCTTATCCATGCCCTACAAAGAAAGGAGAAGCTGTCATCTCTGATGGTGTTTTGCTTCTGTAAGCCATCAGAGACTACCTTCTCCATCGAGGTTACAGCAACTCATCCCTCACCCTTCCTGGGTCTTCACCTACAGCTCCTGCAACTTTCTAACACTTACAGCATGCTACTCCCAAAATAAACCACAATCCCCCATCCACTTACATGAAAAAGAATCCCTTGTGCTTCCTCATCTTTTTTCCTACACGGAGCACGGAGCCAAGCTGCAGACTGTTGATGCAAGCAGCCAGAGATTCGGCGTGTGATGACGTTACAGCCTCACATCACACCACACAGTCCCAGTTCCCAACATGCGTTTCAAGCAGCTGGCAACCCACCGCAGCCAGTCCTGGCACCCAGGAGAGCCCCACTGCCACCACTGCTCACTGCCAACTGCCTCCACAGGCCTTAGGAGAGCTCCAGGAGCTATTTTGGCAGAGGAAGGGAGAGTTTGAGGGTCTGGCACATAGGCAAACGTGGATATACAGGAACAACGAAAGGAATTAACGCTCTGAAAAAGCAGCGGAGGGGGCACAGAGATAATTGCAAGTCATCAAGAACCACGATGGTTTTTTCACATCGGATTTGGCCCCGTGAGGCACGTTATCTGCTACTACTACAGCAGCAAAAATACCTGGCAACAAAGAGTTTACTGATTCCCTAATTACAGATAGAAGGGGCTGAACTGCTGCAGGAAGCAGAGACCAGACGTTACAGGAGGCGTTACAGGAATAGCCCATCTGAAGAGCACTACAAGCCCTTCAAGAGATCGTTTTATAACATTTCATTGAAATAAATTACATTCCCAGCAAGCATGTAAAGGCCCTTCAGTCTTGCAGAACTGAGACTCTGATTTTCAGTAGGGCTGTCTAGGTTAATTCACTTGAGAGCAAACACAAAACCAACACCATCCCTCAGGATCATAGAATTGTAGGGGTTGGAAGGGACCTCAAGAGATTGAGTCCAACCCCAAATATTTAAGGCAATCTGCTTTTAAGCATGAATTGCACAACTCAGAACTGATTGTTCTCAGATATTATATTCCCCTCTGTGTTGTTCTGGCTACATCTTGGTATGAGTATGTGAAGCCTCGAATCATTGAATCACATGAACAGTTTAAAATGCCATTGAAGACACATGCCCCATCCTGCTCCTGACCCACAGGCACACCCCATCCACAGTCCCTCAAACACTGTCTGGCCTTTATACCCATCCCATGCCCAGAAGAGAGAGCCAGCAAATGGGTAGGAATCATCTAATAAGATGATGGAGGACACCAGGCACTGTGCCTGACACACACACACACTGATCACAGCCTGCTTCCAAACACCCAGCCCGTATCCCAACTTGTCTCCATATTCCCATGCTTGCTCTTCTCTAATCCCTTCCTTTCTCTAAAACTCCTCTAATTACTTGCTCCTGCTGGGCCCAGCCTTGCTATATCCACAGACAAATCTGGTGTTTCTGATATTTCAAATGTGATGCCTCCACCTTGGCATGTTCCACATCTTAGGTGGTTCCCGCACTCCTCCTCAGTCATCTGGGAAGCTCAGCCATTTCCCCAGGTGCTCACCACAGTGATCCAGCAGTACCTGCTGCATCTGTCCATCTTTCATGTCTCATCTACTCCTTTTCTTCTGGTCTGCTTGGTGACCCAAACTGCATGCTAGGGCCTGATCATCTGCCTGCATACCCTAACACACAGCCTAATATAGAGGTCCTACATTTCCTGGAGGGGAGCACATCACTCGACCACTATGAAACATTTAGGTTTTCTAATTAGTCAAGAACTTATTTAGCCAGTTCAGTCCTTAAAGAACATTTCTGAGAGCAACAAAACATTAGTAAATGGATTCCTTTACATTCATTCATGGATACCTGAGAGTTGGTTGGGGGTTTTTTTCTTAAAGAAAAAACTCAGTCTTCAATTATTTCTGAACTAAAAAAATCACTAATTTCTTGGGGTCATTATTCCCAGCGATGCCATGTTGGAAGGGTTTTTCCACCCTTGGAAGGGTTTTTCCACAGTCAGGGACACGAGTTCTGGAAATGCCCATGGAAACTGTGCTAGAGGAAGCTCTCCAGCAAGAAAAACAAAGCGTCAGACCCCCCAGACCTCACAGAAGGCTGGAGGGACAGCTCAAAGAGCTGTGTAACATTTTCCAGGGATATTCCCTTGGTAAAACAGCACTTGCGTATAGCAAATGTCAAGCCTGCCAAGCGTTAAGCAGGTTGCCTGATGCAAGAGGTGCACACACCTGGCTACACCTGCTTCCTGCTGAAAGGTGCTCGGTGCTTCCACAGGCTGGATTACGTGACGCAAGTGCTCAACCCACACTCAAAGGTCAGCTCATACTGGAACCACCCCAGCTGTGAGGGCAGGCTATGTATGGATAAAACTGTTCTTTGGGTTTTGGGTTTTGACTTAATTATAAAAATTAGCCCAAAATTTCAAAGAACAGGAGGGAAAAAACCCCAACAAACTCAGAGTGACGCCATCCGGGCAGGTAGATGAAGCAGGGTTGTCCCTAGACCCTCTGTGTTGTCATCATCATCATCGTATCTGTGGAGCCACACGCATGGCAGCTGTAAAACCACATTTGAAAAAGCTGAAATTAAGGCAAAACCAAAAGCCCCAGAGGCTGATTACAGTGAAGCAATCAATGTACAAAAGAGCAATCCTCTGAGCCCTTCTGAGGAAGGTGTGGTTTGAGCCTTTCTCAAGAACAGCACACGCTGGAAGTCAAAACATAACCCCCCCACTGAGTAAGGGTTTAAGAAAAAGCCAGCTGCAAAGGCCACAAAAACCAGAGACTCAGAGCTACAAAATGGAGAGGCTGGATGACCAATAAGGAGATGAACGTAAGAGAAGCCACCTCCTTCTCCTAGCAAGTCCATGAGAAAAAACAAACAGAAGGACAGTTCATGAACAGAGTCTGCAGGTGAAGACAAGAAAAGCAGCATCCCACCCCTTTGGGGAAAGCTGGCCAACAAGGAGTATGACCACCACACCAGAAGCAAGCACATGTGGGACCTGACAGATCAGAGACACACAAAAAGCCAATAGACAAAATTTCACCTGGCACAGGAGTAAGTATAAAGAGACTTTGGTGCATTTTAGGGAAGAAAAACATTTAAACTACTTCCATCCTGTTAGTGAAACTAACTAGAAAGGTATTCTGCTTCTGAAAGGTCCTTCCGAGTCACAGCTGCCTGTGACATCACACAGCAGTCAGAGCTGGTGTGCCCACTCACCCACCCACCATATCAGTGAGTGCCCTGGGCACCCACCGTGGTGCACAGGTACTCCTGCCACCACCACACATGATGTGTACCAGCACCGCCTCGCACAGCTCCCACCAGCTCTCCCAGCATGGATGACACCACGGCGCTCGAAAAGAAAGGTTACAGGCTCAGCAACACCCTGGGAGAAGGCTCCTACGGCAAAGTGAAATGTGCCTACTGCAACCGGCTGAAACACAACGTGGCCATCAAGATCATCGACAAGAAGAAAACTCCTCAGGACTTCCTGGAAAAATTTCTCCCCAGGGAAATAGAGGCTTTGAAACGTTTGAGCCACCCCTCAATCATCAAAACCTATGAGATTTTTGAGACATCAGCTGGGAAGGTGTACATCGTGATGGAGCTGGGCAAAAAGGGAGACCTCCTGGACTACATCAAGACCACGGGAGCTATGCAAGAGGACATCGCTCGCATCAAGTTTCATCAGCTGGCTTCAGCCATCAAGCATTGCCATGACTTGGATTTTGCTCACAGGGACCTGAAATGTGAGAACATCCTTCTCGATGACGACCTCAACATCAAGCTGTCAGACTTCGGCTTTTCCAAGCTCTTGTCTCGGGATGAAAATGGAAGAACTGTTCTCAGCAAAACCTTCTGCGGGTCTGCTGCCTACGCAGCACCTGAAGTGCTGCAGGGCATTCCCTGTGACCCCAGGATTTCTGACATATGGAGCCTGGGTGTCATCCTCTATACGATGGTCTATGCTTTAATGCCATTTGACGATTCCAACATCAAGAAAATGATCTGTATTCAGAAACAACACAGGATTCCCTTCCCCAGCTCAAAATACCTGACTGTAGAGTGCAAGGACCTCATTTATCACTTGCTCCAGCCCAGTGTGTCTAAGAGGTTGTGCATAGATCAAGTTTTGAAGCACTCATGGTTGCAGACTCCAAAATCCAGTCCCCCTTCCCCTCTGCCAGCTGCAGAAGATGGTGAGTGCTCCCAAAACCTGTGCGAAGGAAAGCCTGAGCACAAGCTGCAAGCTGAATCCCATCCTACAGAAAGGGAAGGAGAGAAGGAAAAGGAACCCTCTTAAGGATAGTTGGTTTTTAACAGCACCACTATTGGTCTAACACGTGAACTGGTGGGTTTCAACTCAGCTACTCAAGACCCCTCTGAAACCATATGCATACTGGTTTTGTGATGTACAACCTCTGTTGACAGGCCCACTCTATGTTCAAGCACATTCGTTTAAACTCTACTTAAATTAAAGAGCAGCTCTCTCAAATTCTGGGTCATGTCTCAATACATACACGGTTGTTTCCCCTCTTCTGCACAGCACAAACCCAAGGAAGTTTGATGAATGGGAAGGAAGTCCAATCCAACCTTTTAGGAAGGCTTACCACATTTTATAAATAGAGATATCTGTACAGAAACATATTTAAATGCATGACATTTTACAGAGAAATATATCTATAGAAATTATCACTATTTTCCAAAAGTCCAGAATCTTCTCTGCCACTGCAGGATGTACCCTTTTGCTACAGCAGCCTGTGCATCCCACCAGTGTGGTTCAAAGGGAAGTTATACCACAGCAGGAGATGCTCTGCTTCCAAAAAGCACATCGCAGGCTATTTCGGCTACAGAATCTAGAGTAGTGCTGGTCCCCAGTCTTGTAACCACTCGATTCCATCTGGCAGCTGCATCTAGACACTCCTTCCTACTGATGGTTCACAACATCCAGCTTGCAGACAGCTGAGCACAGCCAATTCACTATCACCTTGCTGGTAACTGGAATATTCAGAAGAATTTGGATGCCTTCCTTCTTTTAGGAAGCTGCAGTAAATTGTCTGTGATTGATGTAGTGTCCTGAGATACCGGCGTCTGAGATACTGTCCTGGGCTGTGGGGTGCTTGTGGGTGTATGAGGCCCACTTGCTGGGGTCTTGTAACCAGGAGTTCCCGTGTGGGCTGGGGAAGGAGTATAGCTGGCTCGCAGGGCTTTGTCAGTGTATTTACTTGCAGTCCTGTTCACTAGTCTTTGCAAAGCTGGTGACATTGCTGGGCTTAGTCCTTTCGGAGTGAGGCTGGAACAGAAAGTTTTAAGACATTTTACAATTAAAAGTTGCCATTTATAAGGAAGAGCACCAATGCTTCCACAGACGAGCTTGGTGTCCACTCCTCCCCTCCCCCTCAGATCAAACCAGCTGGCTGCAGAAGTCATTCTGCCTGCAGGTAAATGCAGCCTGTCTCTAAAGAGACAAGTGACAAAGACACCTCCTACATCCCTCCCAAACCTGAGTCGCACTGCCTGCGCCATCCTGCCCACAACCCAGCGAAGTGAGCCTCTTTACTTAAGGTAAGACACAGATCCAGATGCATTGCTGGGTGGCTGGAGGGCAGAACAGTAAAGCTCACAAGAGTATCAGGGACAGCCACCTTCCCAGGAATTAAGCTTTTTAATTTCTAAAAAATTCCAGTTTGACTGTAGCACTCCTATCATCCCTCCATTTCTACATACATTGATTTAAATACCTATCCTGAGCTTGCTGTCAGACAGAAGTCTCACCTGGCCAAGTTTTCTGTCACTTTTCGAAGTGCCTCCTGCTTCTTTGCTCGGTTTTTAGCTGCAACCTCATTGGCCATCTTGAGTCCTAACCTCTCACGGCGCCCAGGATCCAGGATCTGTAAACACATCACACAGTTCACTCAGCAAGGCGCTCCTATGAGTGCGGCATACTGAGTCAAAGCACCTTCACAGTCGGGTTCTCCCCAGTTTAGATCCCTGTAGGTCAGAAGCGGGGTCAGCCCGCACCTCTCTGCTGGTATATAAAAGCAAGAGAGGACGCAGAGAGACCTTGAACCTGCCTTAGCAAGTAAGAAAAAACAGTAAAACCAGTTCAGTCAAGGAAGCAGCCATTACCTCTGGCATTTCCTCCTGCTGTCTCTCCTGGACAAACAATGTCACCTGTGTCTTGCTGAGCCTGGCATGCAGCCAGCCAGCGCTCAGGCAATCAGACATTGCTAAACAGCAGGAGAAGCAGCCAAAGGCCTCAGAGTCTGACAAAACAGAGGCACATACAGCAAATTACACCTTTCTTAAACTAAGACTCTCAGAGAGCTCACATTTCAATGACACCAGCAGGAGATAGGTGGCATGCAGGGTCAGGTGCCATTAGCAAAACCAGTGTCTTTTCTACCCTCAAGTGATACACCTGCCTCAGGCTGTGACAGCCAGGAGGCAAATGTAGGAAATCCTACAATTTCTACCCATTCACACATTAAAGTCAGAGGAAAAAAAACGAGGCATCTCTTCAGCTTCCTCCGAAAGCTCCTCAGTCTGGGCCCATTGTCAAATACTGACTCTCACTCTCCTGCCAACAGTGTGTTCCATCTTTGGTATCTCCACCACATAGCTTTCATGTGGAGCCACGTCCACCTCCACCCTCCAAGCAGAACTTAGATTATTAGTCTCAAGGACTGGGAGGTCAGCCCAGAGATGTGTCATACTACCACAACAGTATTAACTTCTTAGTTACTCACTCGCTGCCTTAGTCCTTCCCTGCCTCCCCCCCCCAAGAAGAATGACATGCTGCCTCCTGACATGAAATACCTTGAAGGCTGGTCCAGGTGTTCTGTCCACATAAGGCGTTTCTGACCCTTCTAGGCGCAAAGGGGTGCTTTCAATTTCACCCCATGTCATAAAAGGAGACTCATTCACACCTAAAAACAAATTTCAAAGAGCCATGCTCATGCAAGACATCTGACCATTAAGCACAACAACAAAAAAGCAGCAAGTTGTGAAATGCAGCCAAAGGATCAGCACACAAAGGAGCCCCTCCATGGCAGAGGAAATCACAGCCAGTGGTGCACAGTAACGTGTCATTCCCATTAAGAGTGTGACTTTAAACTCCCAGGATTGCCTGTGCTGTGTCACCCTCTAGGTCAGACACACAAGCACTGTCATTTCTACATATTTCTCCCAGCTGGTGAGCCTTGTGGCACGTTCATTTTTCCCTTTACAGCACTAGTCTTTCCCTTGGCTGTTGTCTGAAACTCCTGTTACTACAGAGAGCTATTTAAAAGCAGGGGAACAAGCAGAGGTCAAAGGATACACGTAAAAGCCAAGCGTACCCTCTTGTCCCTCTTGAGGCTAGCCGGTCCCCAACGGTGGCTGCACCCTGCCCAACAGCTACAACCGCAGAAGAGATTCTAACAGCCCCAATACACTGCTGATCCTGCCGGCCAGGCTTTGGAAAAGGCGTTTAGAGCAGAGAAAGGAGGTGTACTCCAAATGCCACCTACAGGCTTCCCGGAGGAAAAGCCTCAGTATGTTCACCTCATACACAGTTAAAAAAGATGAGGAAACATAAGAACTGGTGAAAACCAGCTAAAAATTCACATATACAGTGTCAACTGGAAGAAAAATAATCAGTTTGATCTACCTAAAAGTATCCTGCAGCTAAGACATCCAAACAAAAGGATTCTATAATACGCAAGTGTATTCAGACAAAGAAATGACCTAGAAAGGAGCAGACCTGCACGCAAACAGTAGGTTAGGCTGTGAAGGAACTGAGATATACCACATCCCTCACTCAGCAAACCACTGGACATGAATGCTCTCCATTTTGAAAAACAAGCAACTGAACTCTTTGGAAGGCTCATGTCTGCAAAACATTTTAATTCTTATCTTTAAGGTCTAGAGAAGCATCACCCAGGGATAAAACAAGCAGACACAGCTTTTCAGGTGCCTAGGAGAGCTCACTGCCCTCTAGATGATTCCTATGCAACAGCACAGCAACTTGCTCACAGCCTCTTAGGTGCTATATGACTTCTCTTGCCAGTGTCTTGGAGTAGGATTTATGTACTGAATCAAGCTGGCATATGTGGTACACAAGAAAGTCACCAGCTGGTGAGACATACAGGAGTAGGTTTACCTTCTTGTCTAAACTAACAATGACATCCCAGTGTTGAACACACAGAGCGTCAAAATAAGTCCCTTACATCAGAAAAAAAAAGAAAACCCTCTTACCAGGGGCAGGAGATGGGGTGGCCACATATCCATATCCATTCACTTTTGGAGATTCTTGGGGTATCAGCTCTTTCCCATCCGGTCCCACTTTGCCTTGTTTGTACTGAATTTAAAAAAAACATTAATTGGCCTTTGGAGAAAGGTACATGTCAGCTGTACCTAGCACACACACAGCTCTCCTGGTTAATGAACAACACCAGAGAGCAGAGTCTAATGAGGTTTTAGTCAGAAGTAGTAAAATTACCTGAGCATTGAGGGCTGCAGCTTGTTGGAGCTGTGATTTGCTCACGGCTTGGCTGAAAGGGTCCTTCACAAAGCGTGTGTTTCGATGGATAACTTCCCTGGGCTTCTTAAATACATTGTCCTCATCAGGTACACCTTGAAAAGCAAAACATCTTTTAAGAAAGGGCTCAGGTAATGCTGAGCAGTGTGCTTTAAAGCTCTATACAAACATGACAATCACCACACATTCCTACACAACATCTAATCCATGAGCAATCACAGTGTGTATTTACAGTGATTTAAAAGAAAATATGCACAGGAAATGTGCTTTGTGACACCTGAAATCTGTACATTAAGATCAGATTTATTTATTTTTAAGAAAAGTCCACAACAGTCAACAAGACTTTCTTTTCTCTACTTCACTGGCTTGTAGAAATTGTCCATTTATAGCCAAAAAGAAAACTGCAATGTTGTTTTCCAGAGGAACTGAGGGCCTGACAAGCCCAAGGAGCACTCTTTGAACAGAAGCCAAGAATGACAAGAGGACAATAAAGATGACAATAAAGTGCTCATAAATAAGACAGACCAAACTGGAAAGAGCTTTGGCTCCTGAAAACAAGTGCTTCAATAATACAGATATTAAGCTTCTCAGTGACAAATAGAACATGATCAAACTTTGCAATCAGAAGCAAAGAAGCAAGGTCCAATGAAGGAAAAACAGAAAAGAAACAAGAGACAATGTAAAGTAACTTTACATATCTCAAAGTGCAGTATTATACCAGTAAGAGCTGCTCAGCCATCTACAGAAATGCTGTAAGCACTGTTTGGAGTCAATGCCTCTCCTGAGGGCCTTGCACAGCTCACCTGTTGGGTAATACATGAGGGTGTTTCGAGCTGTGTACTCCCAGGTCTCCAGGCCAGCTTTCACATTCTCCAGGGCTTGCTGCTCTGCTGAAGGAAGTGCCAGGTTCTCATGTCGTCGCTGAAAGGGCAATGAAACAAAAAAAAATTGAAAAGGAAAAAACAACCCAAGTGTGAAACTGACTCCTGCAATCTTTTAACCAGGCGTACACAACTCAGAGAGCAAAATCATGAGCTCAGCAACCTGCCCTAACACACTTTGCCTCTGGCATGGCACAAGCACTCCATCTCTCTCTCTCCCTCTGGCTAGCAGCATTTGAGAAACCATCCTGTTCTCAGGAGAGCCTGCACACAACTCCAAATGAAGTTCTGGTACAAAATCATTTGAGAACTAAAGAATTCACTTCTCAGAAAGACTATGACTTTATTACATCTTGTGAGGGTTCAAATTTTTCCTGTGCTTTCCTCTACTTATCAAAATCCAAATGAAGCACTCATTGCTAAATAAGGTAAGAGCAATGTACGACGCTCGTCTCTACTATAAAGGCAGTTTGCAAGGCTTCAGCATGTAACCTTGGGAGAGTATCTGTATTGCCCTAGTCTTGTGCCAACTGGATTACCTGAGGCAAGCAGTAACAAAAGAATGGACAGTTCACTACTCTGAGCATTTGACATATTCCCATGATTACTTGAGTGCTGTCAGCAGCATGCTAGTATCACTGTAGTATCACTAGTATCACCAAAGAAAAACTAATAGGATACAGCAAGCCACTGATAAGGTAATTCTCACACTAATTAAACTAGACAATTACTGCCAGGAGCTATACATTAAAGACATGAACTGCTGTCTTTAATAGGTATCATCATATACATTTAAGTAGCAGCATTGCCACTGTGTATGTTAAATGAGGCATAGTGAAGTTGTCTGATTCGCAGAGAGTGTGCTGTGCAAGGAAACACAAGGTCTGAACAGAGTGCTGGCTGACAGAAGACACACAGCATCACCACAAGACTGGCCCCAGCAACTTCACCTTGCCCTGAAACAACCCATGCTTTGGGAAAGTTCTCCTCTGTCTGCCTTTAAATTCTGGAGGAAAGCATTCAAGCAAAGAAGATGTATAAGGAGCCACAGAGAGCATTGTTACTGCAACAGACTCCAAGGGTCTACAGTAGCTGGGATTCAAACATAACACTCACAACAGCAGCAGTAAACACTCATGTGCCAAACTTCATTAAAAGGCACTGCAGCTCACATCCATCACTAACACATCTGGCAACAGTGCCAGATGCTCAGCACTGATGGAAAAAGATGGATGTGGCCACCCCAGAAGAGCTCCTGAACCTCGCATGAAGCTAGCTGAGGAAGACAGCACAGCCAGCCGTACCACCTATGGCATGGTACTTTGGCAGCTGAGGGGATCACTGCTGATAGCAGAAACAGAAAGCTGAAGTAAGAAAGGATCTAACTGCAGATAACAAAGGGCTGAAGGACAAGCAACAGCAACAGTTCTCAGCTGCTCTCATTGGTATTGCTGCTTTTGGAAGAGAGCATCAAGAACAGCAATACTTGAACTTAGTGCAACACTTCACAGCCTCAAAGCTTTAGGAAGAGACAGTTTCTCAGCATGTTAACACCACTCGCATCACAGATGGGGGAAAATCAGAACTGCAAAAGGAAGTAATGAGCTGACACAGGACCCAGGATACTCGGTCTTAGCTCAGAATCAGATGTGATCACCCCATACATCTACTATTCAAATCAAGACCTTTCTATTATTATTGAATAATAAAAGTAACTGAGCAATCTAATGCAACAGAATCACAGAATCACAGGGGTTGGAAGGGACTTCCAAAGCTTATCGGGTCCAACCCCCTGCCAAAGCAGGGTCCCTAGGACAGGGCACACAGGTCGGTGTCCAGACAGGGCTGGAATCTCTCCAGAGAAGGAGACTCCACAACCCCTGGGCAGCCTGTTCCAGGGCTCCCTCACCCTCACCATGAAGAAGTTCTTCCACATACTGGTATGGAACTTCCTGTGCTCCAACATGAGGCCATCACCCCTTGTCCTGTCCCCACAGACACCGAGAAGAGGCTGGCCATTTCCCCCTGTGTCCCACACTTGAGATATTTATAAACAATAATAAGATCCCCTCTCAGTCTTCTTTTCTTAAGGCTGAACAGTCCCAGTTCATTCAGCCTTTCCTCATGGGGAGATGCTCCAGGCCCTTATCATCTCATCAACAGTCCCATGCTCAGAGCCAATGAATTTTTATCTGTATTTATAGCAGGATTAAAAAACAGAAGGAGAGATAATATTCTGTTATATCAAACAAGAAAGAAACACAGTGAAATGGCATTGCCCTGCTGGGTCACTCTGGAAGAGTGGAGGTACAGCTGAGTCATTTCCCTACCTGGGCATACTCCTCTTCTGCACTGTACAGCCAAGCATGCTTCACTTTCTCCTTCTCTTTGGCCACTTCCATGATCTGTTCAAACGAGGCATTATCTTCACTCGTGTGTTTTGCTAAGAAGCTGTCCAGACTGGGAAGTGCATCTTTATCTTCTTTTTCTGCTTCTAAAAAGAGGAAGGAAGAAGCCTGAGAAAGGATGATACCCCCCTTTCAACGAGAGTACTATACAACAAAAGATTCAACAAAAGCAAGTGTAGACTCTTGCATCTGGGAAGGAATAACCTCTGGAATCAGTACAGGCTGGGGATGACCTGCTGGAGAAGAGCTCTGTAGAGAAAGACCTGGGGGTCCTGGTTGATGGCAGGGTGGCCATGAGCCAGCAGTGTGCCCTGGGGACTGAGAGAGACAATGGGATCCTGGGGGGCATCAGGAGGAGTGTGGGCAGCAGGTCACAGGAGGGGATCCTCCCCCTCTGCTCTGCCCTAGTCAGGCCCCACTTGGAGTATTGTGTCCAGTGCTGGGCTCCCTGGGATAAAAAAGACAGGGATCTCCTGGAGAGAGTCCAGAGGAGCTACGAAGATGATGAAGGGCCTGGAGCATCTCCCCTGTGAGGAAAGGCTGAGTGAGCTGGGACTGTTCAGCCTGGAGAAAAGAAGACTAAGGGGGGACCTTATTAATGTCTACAAATATCTGAAGGATGGGATGCAAGGGAAATGGCCAGCACCTTTTCAGTGTCTGTGGGGACAGGACAAGTGGCAAGGGCTGCAAGTTGGAGCATAGGAAGTTTCACACCAACATGGGGAAGAACTTCTCCCCAGTGAGGGTGAGGGAGCCCTGGGACAGGCTGCCCAGGGGGTGTGGAGTCTCCATCTCTGGAGAGATTCCAGCCCCATCTGGACACCGACCTGTGCAATATGAGCTGGGAGCTGCTTTGGCAGGGGGTTGGACCCCAGGAGCTCTCGAGGTGCCTTCCAACCCCTGTGATTCTATAAGTCTTAACCCCTTCTGACAGCAAGCTAACAATGGTGCTGCTGACCACTAACACACAGCCTGGTGCAGAAAAAAAATACACACACAGAATAGTACAGTAACAAATTGCTTGGGGGTTTTTTTGGAAGACTTATAATCAACTCTCACAAAGAACTTTTTATGGCATTTAAATTATTTATGTTCAAGGAAAAAACATGTAACTTGCCAGCCACTCACAGCCATTTTTACTATACGATATGAATAGCTCTACCCCTACAGTCTTTGCTGACTTACAGGATTCATTTCAGGTGCCTTCACAAAGATCAGATGAGTTCAGAATGTATGCAACCATAAAGAGACCCCACAACCAAGAATTCACACACAAGATGTAAAATGTTACATCATGTTCAACTTCTGAGTGATCATTTTCACCTACCAGATGGTCAGAGTAAAACTGCTTAAACATCTGCTAAATACCCAGAGCACTTACAGGAGGCAGAGCTCAGGAAAGTATTTTCCTACTGCTGAAGAATTCAGCTAGGAATATACCATTCTCCTACCTTCATCTGCAGATCTGACACCAGCTTTGGATTTATTCCCCAGTGGATGACCACCTGGATGCACTTCTGGGGTTTCAAATGTGGCTGGAGTAACATCTGTGACAGAAAAGGCTCACATGGTTACCAGAGCATGGAATAAGATGCTTGCCATGAAATCTTCCACCATAGTAAGTATCACGTGCCAAACAAGTCACAAAAGACACCTCAACAGAATAACAAAAAGACTCCAAAATATGATAATTCAATTCTGTCTCAACAAGATTTTTGCACTCATCCGAGCCATTATTTTTCTTCTGGTGGGAAAACTTCATAGGAGAGCCACAGCCCAGTGTATCTGCCACCCTATAGCTCTAACCACCACAGGCAAGCAGCACTGTAACAATCCTGGCCAGAGCCAGCATTTTCAGGAATTATTAGACACTACCACAGAGAAATTCAGCAGATACTGGCTACTGACCAATGCCATGAAATGTCAGTACTGGTTCTTTAAGATAAGCACCGCCCATACAAAGTTAGAGAAACCACACCAGTAACATTTGATATAAAACCCTGACGGCCCAGTGAACCAGCTCTTACAGGGTGCAGGCGTGTCCCTCGATGGCTTGCCCAAGGAGGAGCCAAACTTGATAGCAATTTGTCTCATTTTCTCCAAGTCACCGTTTTCTTCTGCCTCCAGATACTCCTTCTGTGCTCGCAACTTCTCCACATCAGGAAAGAAGTCTCGCTGAATGATTTTCTCTAAGCCCTACGAACAGGGAGATAAGCAAAAGGCCATGCTGGGACACCTCAGAGTGCTGCACCGGCTCACGCACACAGCCTCCTGGGCAGGGAGGCCGCGCCGCTCCACGGGGGGCTCCGGGACACCCCACGGGCGCTTCAAGCCGAGGCCGAGACGGTGGCAGCGCGCTGACCGCTGTCGCCGCAGGAGCCCAAGGGGCGGCCCCAGAACGGCCTCAGCCCCAGGCCCACCCGCAGCCAGGTTACAGCGGGACGCGGCGGCACCGGAGCCGGGCCGAAGCCGCTCGGGCCGCGTCGCCAAGAGAGCGGGGCCTCCAGGGCCCGGGCCCCGGCCTACCTCGATGTAGGCCTCCTCATCCAGGATCTTCTTCCGGCGCTTCTCCGCCGGCGGGGGCGCCTCTTTCGCCGTCGCCACGGAGATGCCCGAGGAGGCCACCGGAACCCCCGCCACCTCCATTGCCCCGGAGACGCGGGCGGCGAGCTCCTTGACCCCCCCACCTCAGCCGCCGTCGCGAACGGGGCGCGCCGTGACGTCACGCCGCCGCGCCGCAGGGAGCCGGAACGTCCCGGAACCCGCCGCCCCGCCCAGTAGGGGCGTGGGGAGTAGTGCGCCCCCTGCCGTCAGGGAGGATCCGCTCGGTCCCGCTCCGTATAACGGCGCTACCCGCCACCCGGGCCCCTCACAAGGCCGGGGCCCTCGGAGCGCGGGCACCGCCGCCGGGGTGCCCAAGGGCCGCGGCGGGGCGGGTGAGGAGGCTGCGGGGAGTGTGAGGAGGCACGGGTCCCCGCCGCCGGCTCTCCCTCGCCAGCACGCACAGGGGTGACGGGGGCAGTTTATTACCGCGCCGCGTTACAGGGCGGGGGTCTGCAGCCGCCGGGCGCACGGACAGCGCTGCGCTGGCGGAACCGCCGGCCCCTCGCCGCAGCTGCGGCCCCGCCTCTCCCTTGGGCTACCGGGAGGGGCCCCCGTCCCCTAGGCAGGGCACAAGCCGGCCGCTCGGTGAGTTCAGCCCCAGGAGCAGCTCTGGGTGCCGCCGAGGTGCTGAAAGCAGGAAACAGCGGTTCGCCGGGTGTTTGCAGATACACAGCGTTTTGCAAGTCTACAGCAGTGAAAGGAGCACAGACACTACACGCACAGGGCAAAGGCCGGACGGGGAGCCTCCCCTCCTCCCGGAGCTCACACGCTCAACGCACGTACAGTTCTCTGCACGGGGGATTCTGCTTAGGCATCTGAGGGGCAGGCCTGGTGGGTTATTGCCACGTGAACTAGGTTTGGAAGGGAAATTGGGTTGTAAAAGTACTGTGTCTGCTTTTACCTGCCCGCCTCTGGGGGTCACAGAGATTGCCCTTTACTTCGTCAGCCCCCTTGGGGCTACTGCCCTACGGAACCTGTCAGCTATGGGAAATGCATGAGCTTGGCGCTCATCCGAAATGCAGCCTGTGACCACTAACAGCTCTCCTCGGGGGGCTTCTTGGTGCCCTGAAGGATCAGTGCTGAAGCAGACGCCCTCTTCTGATGCCGCCACTTGGCCCGCCGATTTTTAAACCAAACCTAGAAAATGCAAAAGAAGAAAAGATGTTTCATGTGTCCCTTGGAGGGGGCAGGCAGTTACACTCCCCAGCTGTAGGCTTTAGAGTATTTCCTGCTATACAAGCTTGATACAGAAATTAATCAGTGACACCCCTCCGCAACCCTGCTCTGATACATGCACGGGGCACAAAGGAGCTGAGACACATCCTCCAACCCCCCATGGCGAATCCAGAAGTGATGCAGATCACATAGATAAGGAATACACACTGGTGCAAGGAATGAGCAGAGCTGGGCATGCCTGTGCATTCACGTAGGTGAATCTAGGAGGGACTGAGTGACTTTACAGGACCAGGTACCAGAACAAGTCAGCCCAGCAGAGCGGTTTGACACTCTCCCTGCCAAACCAAGTTTTGTGAAATACGCACAAATGGTTTTAAAAATGAGTCCCTGGGCCTGCAGCTCCTGAAAAGGACAGTGCAATGCCCTGGTCCCTGTCCTCAGGGGCGTTGCAGCAAACCACACTGCTGTGAGTGGCAGGATCTCACCTCTACTCTCTCCTCCTTCAGGTGAATGCGGTTTGCCAGGTGCTCGCGGGTGATGACATCTGGGTACTGGTTCTGATGGAAGAGCGTCTCCAGGGCCTGAAGCTGGTCCTCGGTGAATATGGTGCGATGCCGGCGCGTCCGGCGCTGGATCTGGTGGAAAGTCTGCAGCTCGCTTGGGCTCCGCTGGGGACTCTTGCAGACCCTGACTGCAGAGTGGAAGAGCTGCACAGGCCAGGGGAGCCGGGGATCTGCATGAGGAGAGGTACCATGGCGGTGTTAGGGGCAAGGTAGCCAAAACCTCTTTTCCTTAAAGGACAAGAGAAGTTCCCTGGGACTGGTGTGGTCAGGAAGCAAAGGCACGGCTCTGCATGTGGGCAGCATGAACATGGGGCCCCCTCTCCACAGAGAACTTCCACAGCTAGAAGCCTCAGCCCCTCAAGTGCTTTACAATAAAACACTAATAGACAGCAATAGCCCCTGCTGGGTTTTTAAAACCTGCTGGCATGACAGGAAAAAGTGCCCGCTCTTAGGAGCCGAGAATAGATCTCGCTGCCCCTCACTGGAGCTGGGGTCTGAGAAGATCACCATGGTGGAAGGACAGATGCTACATTGTCACTCAAAGCCCAGTTTTCCCCCTCCACCCGGCACTGGCACCAGTCCCTCCACAAACTCCATGCCCGGAAACAAACCCAAACACTCACCCAGCCAACTTGACAAGTCCTGCCGGGAACGAGCAGTCATGTGAGAACAGCAGCAGCAGTTGCAGCTTGCCCCTTCCAGCTCTTCCT
>VZTU01005260.1:29037-52509 GCA_013400835.1 Zapornia atra
CTTCCAGCTCTTCCTCCTCCTCCTCCTCCTCCTCCTCCTCCTCCTCCTCCTGCAGGGAGCCGGAGGGGATGGCCTCCAGCTCACACAGCTCCTTGGGTGTGCAGTCCAAAATGCCCCGCAGGCACAGCGGGACCAGGACCTGCGGGCTCTTCTCTACCGGGCTGGAGAGGATGTGCTCGATGCTGAATGAACATGGCTTCTTGAGGCCTCTCCTGACAGCATCAGCATCCGATGCTGGCTCTGAAGACATCCCGTGCTGGCAGCAGTGGCCGCAGGAATGGGCAGCTCAGGCTGAGTGGGGTTTGCTCTCTCTCCTAACTCTGGAGCGCGGTCTCGCAAGGAAGAGATGGCTTATGTGGCTTTTAAAATGGACTGGTGAAACCATCCAGAATCACTGCTTTGTCTTGGTGTTTCAAGTGACTCTTATTCCTGCAGCCGAGTGTTTCTTTCACACACACATGCACTTTTTCTCACTCTAACCTAGCTGCTTTATGGCTGAAGCCATCCTAAATGTATATATATATAGAGAGAGATATAATCCCTTTGGAAAGAAAACCGTAAACCCCCCTGTGAATAAAATAAATTCTAACTAATCTTGGCAGCTTTGTGAAGGGTTAGTGTGGATCTAAGATTTAGCTAATCCCACAAAAATGACTGGAGAAGGAAATCTGATTTCTCCATCTCGGGTGTAGATTTGAGGTGGTTATGATCTCCATTGTGCTGCCACCTCCGATCCAAGGAAGGGGGAGGATAGCTGTTCCCAGCCCAGAAATGGACCAGAGGATTAACTCCTTAAAAGAAGCAAATTATCCTTTTCTCTGGCCAAATGAAAGCTTTCCCATCAAAAGAGAGCTGTCATATCATTCAATATGAGAGAGAAGAGAGTTCAGCTTAATAAAAAATCATTTTTAATGATAGCACAGCCTTTGGCTGTGCCAGAACTCTCTGAAAGTTGATTTATTTTCTGCTGAAAGCAGAAAAATTGTATTTTCCCTCCTTCCCCTTTCCCCCACCCCTGCTGCCTTAATCATGGCACTAATGCAGACACTTTGCCATGTATCCAACATAGTCTTTGCATCCTTATTCAAAGCCCTTAATAAATTAGATTACTGGAGCTCACAGCCTCTGTGGTGTAGCTCAGTGGCACACAGCTGCCTCATGCACTGCTGAGCTGTGTCCCTGCTCAGCATCCGGAGGGGAGGAGTGCTGCCTCCATGTGCAGGCAGGCAGGCAGGCAGGCATCAATTTGGGCAGGAGAGCAGCCTTGGTGCCACAGCGAGCGGGTGGGCAGCCAGGCTTCCCAAAGCTTTGGCAGACCCACTCCCAATTTCTGTCCCACAAGAGAGACTGGGGTGAGGTTATGGCTGGGAGTGGTGACTCGGGACGGGAGGGGACACTTGGCACTGACTCTCCCGAGGGCAAACAGCCAGGCCTGGCAGATGTGGTCCATGGAAGGAGAGAGGACCATCTTCCATCTTGGGGTTATAACTGAAATGAGTAGTTGGGGTTCAAACAGAGAACCTGGAGTTGAGCTCAGGTTGCTCAGGATAGTTCAAAGCCTAGTTCTCTTGCCCTCAATGTGGTCTAAGCCGAGGTGGGTAGCAAGGCTTCAGGAGTTCATATGGGGAATGTGCTCCCCTCTGGTGTTTCTTTGCAGGGAACAGCAGATACCGGTCCCGCTCACGGTACCCCAAGGAGGCACACAGGTAAGCGCTTTAAAACCACCGCCCATCAGAGGCCCTCATGGCACCTCGTGACATCACGCTGAACTTCAGCAGCCCCTCTGGCAAAGCGCAAAAATGAGTCCTTGTCCAGGAGAGCCACTTGTCCCCTCTTTACTCCTTGGTCCTGCTCTCTGCCTGCCCTTCTTCACCCTGCTGCTCTCCCAGGGAAGGGGTGCCCATAGCTGCTCTACCCATCCACCCTCAAACCTCTAGCAAATCTCACTTGAGATCAAACCACTATTTTTCATTCCATCTATTTATTTGCTTCTCCTTCAGCGATGCCAGCGGCGTAACATAACTTATAGCCATGCTCCAGGAAGCTTCACGTACTCACTGTAGGTTTGAGAGGAAGACACCTTTGTGGCCGCCTGGTCGGGGCATGTTTACTGCTGCCCTGCCAAGGTGCCAGCACTGCAGGGGACACTGGGGATGCACTGACACAGGGATCATCGCACACTGCTCCCAGCCTGTATACGTGTACCCACATGCCGACACAGGAGATGGGTGCAGGGCCAGGTTCTGGTCCCCACACCGTGCTGGTCCAGAGCAACGGCAGGGCAGGGTGGATGCGCTGGGACGTGCAGCAGGCAGGGGCAGGATCCAACCCTTTCAGCTATTGGCTGTAATAATCCCAGGCCCGAAGCGGATTAATTCTCATTCCCCATCTTTAACAAAGGACACCTTTCCCTGGCCTCCCCTGCCTGTCTGTGCCTTCCCACTGCACATGCACTTAGCCTATTAGGATCTCCGCTGATTGCTTTCTTTCATTCCTCCCATACCTTTCACTTCAGAAAATGGACTGGTAATACTTCTTTTATCAAAGAATTATGGGATTTAGGACCCAGATCTTACAAAGAGACTTTTGATAGCTGCTGGTAATCAAATCCCAATCGGCAGACACTTCTCTGCACCCTGTTACCGGAGAGGAATAAAGGAAAGGGATTATTGATGTTCTGTTTACTGAGCCTCCAGGAGATAGGATCGCTGGGCTATTTCATATTAGAAAAGGAAAGGAAAATAAAACAAGACAGGGAAAAAAATGCAGACAAGGGAGGACAATATAGATATAGATAAAAAGAAAAGAAACAGGCTCTTATCATTTTCTTATTGGTTAAGGAGATTCCAAAGCCATTATAGAGGATTAGCAAAAAGGTTAATCTGCTTTAGCCATTCACTTGTCAAAAGTGAATTTATAGGGTTTGAAAATCTTTCCTCTGGTGAAACAGAAAAGAATGGCCCTCTCCCTGCCCTGCCCAAACCTCAGCATCCTTCCAGTTGCCCAGTGCAGGCACTGGCCATGCCACATGGCCATGCCTCCCCGGCTGCCCATGCCACTGGTGTGCCCGAGCAGCTGATGCCCGTTGCTCACCCTGATGCCACCATGAGAGACAACCCAGCAGAAAAACAATCCTTCAAGGTCAAAACCAGCCAGGAACATTCTCTTGAGAGCTGCTGGGTGAAGTTCAGTGGCATGTGTTAGCCGGGAGTTATAACTGTTACTAGCAAGACCACAGAAATCATAGAATCAGTGGATAGTTTGAGTTGGAAAGGACCTTTAAAGGTCATCTAGTCCAACCCCAAATCATACCTCTTAAAATAGTTCAACCCCATCCTGAGTGACAAAAAGAACCCAGATAAAAGAATTCTGATTTAATGATAATGAATGTCAAGTGTCTTAATAAATCTGTTTCTCTCCCCAGAGACCGGTCCATCCTGCAGAGTCCCTCCACTGGCTACTAGAGTTAATCGTGACGCTGGCTAACAGGGATGGATTCTGGCTGACAGGGACTGTGCCTGTGGCATCACAGGAGGGCTGTGGAGGACCAGACCTCCTCCTCCTCAAACTCTTTCACCCTGAAGCATTTCATTTGGTATTTCAGAGATCTTACAGCCATCTCACCCTGCTCACTGTCCTCTCTGCTCTGCAGCGAGCACCAGCTCCCTGGATTTCAGCCCTTCTGGGCACCCTCACTCCCCACCCGCTATGCAGACAGCTTTCAGATGATGTTCCTTTTTAACCCCTGATTTGCAATCTGCATCCAGGTTGTGGGGGAAGCTGGGCAATGGCCAGGTGGGCCACAATACAAGAAAGATGTGGAACTGTTGGAGAGGGTTCAGAGGAGGCCACAAAGATGCTCAGAGGGCTGGAGCACCTTCCCTATTAAGAGAAGCTGGGGGTGCTGGGCTGGTTCAGCCTGGCGAAGAGAAGGCTGCGGGGGGACCTCATTGCAGCCTTCCAGTCCCTGAAGGGAGCTGAGAAACAGGAGGGGAATCAACTTTTTTAAAAGGGCAGACAATGGCAGGACAAGGGGGATGGATGGAAGCTAAAGGAGGGAAGGTTTAGATTAGATATTAGGGGGAAGTTCTTTACAGAGAGTGGTGAGGGGCTGGAACAGGCTGCCCAGAGAAGTAGTGGATGCCCCATCCCTTCTAACCCATGCCATTCTATGATTCTGTGATTCCCCAGCAGCCTTCAGCACGAACAGCGCTCCCGGGAGCATCAACCATCCACCCCGGAGCCTGCCTGGCTGGCCCGGGGGTCGGGCAGCGCTAGGGGGGGCCGCTGAGCCGGCAGGAGCGCGGCCGAGCTCGATGGTTGTGGCGACGGCGGCCATGGGAGCGGAGCAGGAGGCGCGGGCCTGCGCCGCCTTCTACGGCGCACTGGGCATCGCCCGGCCGGTGATCCGCTGCCTGCGCTGCCTGCGGCAGTTTTCGGGGTAAGAGCATCCCCCGGGCGCGGGTTCCGTGGGAATCCCCCAGCGAGGAGCCACGGGAGCGGGGACCGAGGCGCGGCTGGGCGGGAAGGAAGGCTGGGGTCCCACGCTGGGGACAGAGCCACCCCCTGCTTGCCCTCATCCCTTTCCAGCCCACTGCAGCAGCAGAGTTTAGGATTTTGGGGTCCTGCCCCTCCCCACCCCACCCCTTAACCCCCCCACGAGGGCTTGCTGGGCTGGGCTTTGAAGGGTTCCTCCCCAGGCCACGCAATGCCCAGTGCAGCTCCAAGAGAGGAGCAATCCAACCTCCAACCTGAACCCCTGCTAAGCCCTCCCCTCCCCAATCCACATCAAACCGGGGCATCCCCACCCCAATCCACATTGAGCTGGGGTGCCCTACCCTGATCCCCAGCTGGGGTGTCCCCTACTCCAAGCCCCACCTGGCTAGGCTACCCTCACCCCCAACCCCATCCCATTTCAGGAGTACTGCCAAAAGATGCAAGGACAAGCACCTGGAGGAAGCTCTACTGCTGACGAAGGCACTGAGCGAGGCTGTGCAGGCCCTGGGTGAGGCAGAGGCACAGCCCCTGCTCCGCTGTGTCCTGGCTTTCCAGATGGAGGCAACCGGCAGCTCCAGCTCTTTCCAGAAACTGGAACAGGTTGGTAACACAACAGGCTGGGCTGTCCTTCAGCCACAAGCATAAGCGATGGTCTTGCCCGTCTCTGCCTGCTGCTGGCACAGCCTTGGTGCAGTGTGCACTTACCGGCTAAGGGGTCACCGTGGCACCTCAGGGCTCCCCTTAAAGTGCATTGCAGCTGGTACCTCTGGGGAGTCCGAGCAGACCAGCTGACTCGGGGCATCTCTTGGCAGATCGTGACCCAGCTGGCGGTGGGGAAGGAAGCTCTGCTAGCCCGGGAGGTGGGTGCACTGCTGGCCCACCTGACGCTGCAGGGAGAGGTGAGAGCACCCCGGATGATGTGTGGGGGCGCTGGCTTTCATAGGGGTTTGGCTGGAGCCCACGCGTGACAAGAGACCTGGTTTGGGCTGCCTGGGGTCCTTTGCTTCTCTTTCCAGTGTGTTGGAGATTTGCCCTTGCTGGCAGACAGCAACATGTAGCTGCCCATCACACCAGACCTTTGCTCATTGCTGGGAGACCTTTTAGTTCAGGCAGGACTCTCCTGCCCAAGGCACTGAGCCATCTGTGGCACAAACTGTCTCTCTGCCCCCACAGGTGCTGTCTCCTGGGGACCTTCAGTCAGGTCAGTCTGCTGCTTCCCCTCTGGGGCCTTATCCCAGCCCACACCACCAGGATACCTCCTGCCCACCCAGACTGGGTCCTCTGTGCTCATGGGAGAGGGAGCAGGGATGAGCTCAGTCTGTGGGATCTCTGCAGAGGTCCCAGCAGGACCCAATGGCTCTGCCCACCCACCTGCGCACTGGAAACTGGATAAACCAAAGCATCCCCTGCATCCCAGCCCTGTTCTTACCCCCTTACCAGCAGCACAGCCTTTGGCTTAGCCAGGAGCAGGGCTGGCTGTGGGCACGGTGCTGGGAACTGATGGTGTTCCCTTGCCTGCAGTGTGCATATTCATGGAGGAAAGCAGCCTGGGCCGACAGCACTGGCAGCAGAACCTGGCCCCACTGCTGCAGCGCCTGGCCATGACCTTGCACTGGGTGCTGCAGAGCCAGCCCATGCCTGGCAGCACGTGGGGTTACCTCACTGTCAAGGTAAGAACCAACCTTTGGAAGAGAGGGGAAGGATCAGGCCCTGCAAGGACCGCACTGGCAGCAATCTCTAGGAGGGATGTAGCATACAGTGCTGCTTTAAACGGCTGTTCCCCTGGGATCTGCTGCTTTTTGGAAAGTGAGGGATGCTCACAGTCATTCCTGTGGCCCCTGTCCTTCCTGTTCCTCCAGGCCTGCCTCCAGCTCTTCCAGATGCTGCCCAAGGAAGTGGCCCCCCTGGTGTGGAGCTCAACAGGGAAGAGTGAAGCCCTGAAGAGCCTCCTGGGGCTGCTGCTGGAGGTGGCATGGGGGAAGGTGCGTAACAGTCCTGGGGAGGGATGGGGCTACCTGTCTGGGGGAGCAAAGCAATACTGCCCTTGCCCAGGCGCTTTCCTCATTCCCCTCCCCAAGGGGAGCCTGCAGAGTCTCGGGTGTCTGAGAGACCCTTTGTGGGCATGGAGGGAAGGTTAAGTGGGATCTGCTTTTCAAGTGGCGTTCTGAGCTGTGCCTTTGCCTCCCCTGCAAGTCCAGGCCCTGAACAAGGACATGCGGTTGCTGGCGGGCACGGCCCTGAGCATGCTGGCGAACACAGCCCCGCAGCCTGAACACGGGGCAAGCGCCGTCCTGGCCCTCTTCCAGCTCCCTGACCGAGGTAGTTACTCCATCCTGAGCCAGGGTCAGCCTTTCATGAAGGAGACGGCAAGGATAGCCGTGTTTGGGTGCAGGGGACCAGTGGTGATCTGGGTGCTGAGTGCTGGTGCTGCTCACCAGCAGTGCAGACTGGATATGGCTGCTGTGTCCTGCTTTCAGGGCCTGGGACCCCGAGCTGCTACTGGCCCCCTCCCATGGTCACTCGGTGATGGGCCAGGGCAGGAGCAGCATTTGGGTTTGTCATCTTTCTGTCATCTGATGCAGCCATTTCTCACCAGGTGGGGAGGAGCTGAAGTTTGGGGAGCTGGCAGTGGAGGCACCCCCCATCCTGGAGACAGATGGGCTGGAGAAGCTGGTACTCACCAGAGGTGTACTGACTTGCTGCAAGACAGACATCCTCAGCTGCCAGCTGGAGAGCTTCATGCCCCAGGTAGGAGAGCTCACCTCAGTGGCTGAGGGTTCAGGGAGCCTCATCTACAGGTCTGGCAGCCACCATCAGAGGCTGTGGATCCCTGGGGAATGTAGGCAGGCTGCACTGCTCTGGATCAGCAGCTCCATGCATCCTTCTGAGCACCATGCGTTGGTCAGGAGCCTGCTTTTTCCAGATGCACCTGAGCAGGGATTTCCCTCTCTTGGGGAGCCAACAGGTCAGGAAGTGTCAAAAGTAGCCCCCACACAAGTGAAGCAGCAACAATGTTTGCCTCGTGCTTCTGCAGCATGAACCTGGGGTTACCCTGGGCCAAGTCCTACCTCCAGCTCTACCCATCTCCATCAGCTGCCAAGTCTTTGAGAGCTGAGGACTTCCAAACAGGGAGCAAAAGCTAGCAACACACAGCTATAAGCAAAGACAGGCAGTGTTCTTGTCTGTCTTGGGGTGGATCCCTGAGCCACTGTGCTCCTGCAGGCCTGCCTGCTGCTGGACGTGGTCTTTCCTGCTGTGTGTGCCCTCACCAAGGAGCAGAAGGACTGTCACTACTACTGCTTCCAAGGTAGGAGATGATGACCCTGGCAGACAGCAGTGAACCCTTCACACCTCATGATGCATGGGGACCCTGTGGTGCTTCATCTGCTCCCGGGAAGATGCTTTTCTGGATCTTGGCAGCTGGTTTGGAGACGCTACTAATGCTCACTCCAGGCTGATGGACACTGACCTTCTCGGGCTCTGCGTACCCAACGGGAAACTGCTTCCCTTGCGCACAGGGTCCTTAGGCCCAGCAGCCCGCACCGGCTCTGCTACAGGTGAGCCTTGAAGCGAGGGCTGCAGCAGTGTTCTCTGCTTTCACAGCCTGTGCTCTGTGGCTGCAGCGCCTGCAGCAGAGCATGCCTGCCCTCTGGCACCTGACAGGGACCCGCATCCTGGCCCAGGACTCCCAGCTGCTCCAGCAGCTAACCCAGCTGGTGTGGGACAACGCTGAGACCCCGGTAAGGCTGGGGTGTGGAAAGCCCGCACCACAGCAACAAGAAACAGCCCTTCCCTTGCCTGTAACACATCCCTGCCTGTTTCTACTCCATCGACCAAACACAACCCCCTTCCCTGTGGCTGCCTGCCTCTGGCAGGGTCGGGGCACTCGTCACACGTGGCATCTATGGGGCTGCATCCCAGTGCTTTGCCCTCCCCAGGCAGCACCCATAGGTGCCATCCCAGCTGGTCCATGCCTGCTGGCTCACCTCCTGCCACCCTAATGTCCCCAGCTCCAAACCCCGTAGTTACCAGCCAGTACTGGAAGTCCACTGGCTCAGGAAAGCAAAGACTTTCCTCATGCAGCCCGCCCTAACCCATCCTGCTTGCTGTGCTTCTCCCCACAGGTGGAAGGGGTGTCTGAGTTCATCCACAGCTCCTTCCAACTGCTCTTGGAGATCTACCACCTTGAATGCCAGCACTTCCAGGACCAGGAGAGACCCCTCTACCAAGAGATGCTGCAGAGGGTGGTCTCAATGCCATGGCAAATCAAAGCCAGATATGTGACCCTGAGTGCCATCATCCCCTATGTGGGCAGCCAGCAGGTAGGGAACACAGAGGGACAAGGGAAGCTCACTCCTGGCCAGCACTGTTGCCAGGGTGGCACAACCTCCTTCCGCTGCCTGTCACCCTCCCCTGCGGGCAGGCTGCCTTCCAGCTGGGGGCATTTCAGTGTCACCCAAGGGATGGTGTCCCTGGTGGGATAACAAGCTGCAGCAACAGCAACGCGTACGCAGGGTCTGTCTGTGGGGAGGGAAGCTTTGCCACTTGATGCCCACCAAAATCTACCCCAGAGCAGCGTGGGGTACCAGAGATGCTCAGCACCATGGGTCATCAATGTGGCCTGTACCCAGACCTGATCCCCACAGACCCTTTAACCTGGGGAGGGGATTATAAAATCATTTAGATTAGAAGAGACTCTTACAAGGGGGCTGTCGGGCTTTCTCCCAGGTGCTGGATGCCTACCCGGACCTGCCACAGTACCTCCTGAGCTGCCTTTCCACCAACAACCTCTGTCCCGCAGCCACTGAAGTCTACAAGACCCTGGTGCGACAGCAGTGCATGGAGTGGCAGGATGGGCAGCGAGGCACAGAGGCAGCTCTGGCAGAGCAGTGGGCGCTGCACTGGCTGCCCCTGCTCTCCCAGGCACTCCGCTCCCCCCTGCCCATCCTGCAGAGCAATGCCGCCAACCACCTCCTCACCTGGACCCTGCGCCAGCTCCCGACCGCCCAGGCAGTGCTGGCCACAGAGTTCAGTGGCCAGGACACAGCATCACTCCGGGCTTGGGTCTCGCTGCTGCGGGCACAGAGGAGCGTGGCGGGGGCCTTGCCGCTGCAGGGCGAGGCCCTGGAGCGGCTCTCCTGCTGCCTGGGCGCTGGCGAGGAGGGCATTCGGCTGGCAGCGCTGGGTCTCCTCTGCTGCAGCCCCAGCACCAACCAGCCCCTCTCGGGCACCGAGGTGCAGCTTCTGCAGGAGTTCCTGCCCCTCAACCTTAACTGTGACTCCTCCTCGTTCCGGCAGCTGCTGCAGGCAGCGGTGAGGAAGGCGCTGGTCCGGTTTCGGGACAGCTCATTGGCCCAGCTGCGAGGGAAGGTGCCCCGAGGTGCTGAGCTGAGCGAGGAAGCAGGGCAGCTCACCCAGGCAGTAGGTGAGGCAGGTGCCCTGGCACCTCCACTGCAGCCCCAGGGGATTCATGCATGAGTGCCCAACTTGGCATGGCTTTCTGCCCGCAGGCTTTGTGGAGTGGCTGCTGCAGCTTAGCATCATCTCCCTCAGCCCAAGCTCCAACTACCAGAGGAAGAAGACAGCTCTGCTCCTCCTGGCCACAGTTTTGGAGACCTGCACAGACACCTGGAGTCCTGACAGGAAGAAGGGCCAACCCCCACGTGAGTACGGGCAGCCCACCCAGAGCATCACCCCCAGCTGCAGGGGTGCTCCCCCATCCCTGTCCCACGGCCTTGTGTCCCCCTTGCAGGGACCATGGCCATGCTGCTGAGCTATGCCAGGCAGAGCGGCTGCTGGGACTTCTTCTCCCAGCCCAATTTGTTGGCGCTGCTGAGCTGCTTACAGGACAGCACTAATGAGGTGAGCCTTAATGGTCGTAAAGCCGCTTGCCTTGGTGCTGAGCAGGCTCAGAGAAAGGTGGTGGGCTTTCCCACTCACCTCTCCTGTCCTGGCAGATCAGAGACTTGGCCTCGGAGCTACTCATCCGCTACTTCCCCCCAACATTCCCCGAGCCCATTGCCCTGGATCTCTTCCAGCTGGCCCAGGACGCACTGGCCAGCCCACGAGTGCAGGAGGCTGAAGCTGGAGCCGTGCTGATGAAGACCATCCTGCAGAAGTACGAGCTTCCCCTGCCCTCCCCACAGTGGCGCAGCAGCCCCCATGAACGCATCAGAAGCATGAGCGTCTCACCAGAGGCTGCACTTACACCTCAGGCAGCCATGGTGTGGGTCTGAAACAGCGTTACAGTGGGAGCTGGGTAGAGGCAGAATGCAGGGCCCCGGCCAGGGAAGGAAGGAGCCACACAGCGGGTCAGGCAGAGGATGCCTCACAACAGCCTCCGCCTCATCCCCCAGGTCAGACATCAGTACCATGAAGAGTCTGGCCTTGGAGGCCACAGCAGCCCCTTTGCTGCCCAACCGAAGCTTGTGCTTCGCCCAGCACCTTCTCCACATGCTGCGAGCCCAGTATACTGCAGCACGCCAGGACCTGCTGCAGGCAGCAGCCACCGCGCCGATGCATGGTATGTCCCCAGCCTGGCAGGGCCACAGGTAGCTCCACAGCTGGTATCCTGCCAGGATCCTGGATCAGGCAGGAGTCGTGCAGGCAGGACTGAGGCCACAGCTCAGTGCTGATGCCGCATCCTTGCCTCAGTTTCCCTGTATTACTGCTCTACCTGCACATCACCTTGAGGCCCTGCAGCTGTAGGCTTAGGCATGAGAGCTGGGGTCACACCAGCCACTGCCATGACCAGACACGGGTGGTCTTTCAGGAGTCATCGCAGCCCTGCGGAGGTGCCTGCTCCAGGTGCCAGAGGTGGCCACCTCCATGCGGGCAGCAGAGCTGGTGCAGAGCTGGCAGGAGCTCCTCACCCGCCTCGTGACCACAGCAAGAGACATCACCTCCTTCCTCCTGGGTGCTCTGCAGAGCCAGCAAGGCCCCAGGGCTGACAAGCAAGGTGAGCGTGTCCCCAGGGAAGGGCCAGTCCTGCGCACCACTGGCACCTCCATCACAGCTCCCTTGGCCCAGCAGCCCTCCAGCCCACAGGGAGTGCACTTACTGCCTCTGGCCAGGGACAGCAGCAGCGGGGCCAAGCAGGGAAGGTTGGCCCAGGAGTAAGGGCCACAGCAGGACACCTGGGCATGGACACTGGAGATATAGGAGCAGAGCAGCTCATGCCTAGCTTTGGATCCCTCTCCCAGCTGTGGCAGAAGTAAGAGACAAAAGCCTTACAGAAGCATACAATGGAATTGTTAAGCTTGGAAAACACCTTTAAGATCATCAAGTCCAACAGGAAGGCACTTACCTGACTTGAACAGCTGGGAGATCAGGGGCTGGTGGAGCCATGGCAGCAACAGCTTGGGGAGAGCAGTGGGGCAAAGTACAGCCATGGTCCCGGGCAGGACACACTGCAAGACAGGAGGCACTGCCATTTGTGTGCACCCCTAATAGGGCAGTGGGTCCCCTCAGCCCCCCAGAGCATTCCCTTCCTTCTGCCCTGCTCAGACCAGGCTTCTCCCTTTTGCAGCTGCTGCCCCATCATTTGCAGACATGGGGAACGCCATTGGCTCCCTCATCGCCCACAGGAAGAGCCAGGGGCAGGAGGAAGAGGAGGAAGACTCAATCCTGCTGTCAGAGGAGCACAGTCTGATCCTGACCTGCTGCTGGGTATCAGTGAAGGTGGGCACTGGGGAGAGGGGCAGCCTGGCACAGCATCCACCACCCAGCCCACCCCAGCAGCTGGTTCTTCAGCTTCTCAAGGCACTCAAGCTCCCTGGGGATGGACAAGGAGGAATCTCTGCCCTTACCCCAGAGCTACCCAGAGCATCCTCACTCCTCCCAGGGAGGATACAGCTGCCTCCCTGCCCACCTTTATGCAGCACAGCTGGTTCCCTGGCACTGACAGGTTCCAGCTGCAGCAGAGGTGGGCTCCCCAGCTTGCAGTCCCATCCCAGCTTCTCTGCAGCCTTTCCAGCCTGGAAAAAGGCCGTCTCCACCACATGCACCTTGCAGCTGGGCAGGATGCCGCTGTGCTGTGCAGTGGGCATGGCAGCAGCCACACTACCTTGTGGCACTGGCAACTGAGAGTGCCCATGCTTGGGGGCAGTGGCAGCCCCCACTTGTGCTTTTCTGCTGCAGGGGCAGGACAGGAGTGGGACAGCCCTGATCCCAGTCCCGGTGACCTTCTGCTTCTTCCCAGGAGATAGGGCTGCTCTTGGGGGGCCTGGCTGAGCTACTGCTGGCCCTAGTGCTGCCTGCCGGATCGGGGTCCCTCCTGCCACTCCCAACCCTGCAGACAGCTGCAAGAGTGTTCCAAGAAATCCTGCTGCGGTGCCGGCACTGGGTAAGAGCGTGCTTGGGGCAGCTCAGCCCCTTGTACACCCCCCCAGCCCTGTCCCCGTCCCAGACCAACACTGGGGGGCTCTCACTGATGTGCAGGGAGAGTGAGCACAGCTGGAAGCTCCTGGCCAAGATCCCAGTGCCAAATCCTGTTGTGTCCCCACACCATCATCTCTTTTTGCTTTCCCCTTCTTTGCAAAGAGGCTTCTTGGGGCAGTGGGGGGCTGGCAGGTGCAGCCTTTGGAGTGCAGGGGCCTGACACTGCTCTGCCCTAGGGAGCAGTGGAGGGCTGCAGCATGGGTTTCACCAAGTTCTGTGCTGCTCTGCTGAACCACCCAGATGCGGAGCTGCAGGCGATCCCGCAGACCATCCTGGAGCAGGTACCACGCTTACCCTGTTCATGTTCCCCCCCTAAGCCCTGGGGAGCCCTGGGGCCACGTTCCTGTGTCCCCTCTCCCTGGGCTGAGCACCCACATGTAGCCAGGCAAGGGTTGGTGCAGCCAAGGCCCTTCCCTCCAGGGCAGCTGCAGGCTCCAGCAGCAGGTTTCCATCCGTATCTTGAGTGCTTTTTGTTCCTCAGGGCTTAGAAGCACTGGGTGGGCCCCGGAGCAGCTCCATTACACGCCGTGCTGCTGGCTTCCCCATGCTCTTCCTCTGCATCACCAGAGGGGAGGCCCCAGCACTAGCACGGCCGCTGCTGACCCGCTGCATCCAGACGCTGCTGGTCCTGGCCACCACTGCCCTGCCGCAGGACTGGGACCAGACCCTCGACCTCCCACAGGTGAGTGCAGCAGGTCCTGAGATCCTGGCTGCTGGAGCTGGTTTGGGGACGGTGATCTGCACAAGGTCCCATGGAGGGAGCTGCGCCAGGTACCCCAGCACAAGGCTGTGCTAGTGCAGTGACCTTGGGGTGAGCCAAAAGCCACAGCCCTGGCTGCGCTGCCCGTCTGCGGCACCCTCAGCTCCCCCGCCTCTTCCTGCCATCATCCCTTTGCACAGAGCCTCCTCTCCTCCCTTCACTGCTGAGCCCTGTGTGCTCTCCCCAGGTGTGTGCCCTCCACGTGCTGCAGACACTGGTCCGTGGCACAGGGCTGGGCAGCGCGCTGCTGCAGCACGTCACGCCGATGGTGGCCCTGGCGCTGCGAGGCCTGGGCTCACCGTGCTGGGCCATGAGGAATGCAGCCATCCAGCTCTTCAGTGAGTACTAAGAGGGGTGGGCGAGGGAGCAGGATGGACTGATAAAGCCCCCCCAGGGTCCAGAGCCTGCCTGACATAGAGGGGAAGGGGGATCAGGCAGGGGGTGGACGGGACCTGATGCTGCTTTCTGCCCTGTCTCCGCAGGTGCTCTCATGTCCCGGCTGCTGGGCCAGCAGCGGAGCCGTGGGGAAGGCTGCCCAGCAGAGGGGGTGAGCCTGCAAGCCTTCCTCGGGCAGCACCCGGAGCTGGGCGCTGTGCTGCTGGGTGAACTGGGGACAGCCACCAGGCCTGTGCTGGGCGAGCACTGTCTGCGCCCCGCACTTCATGCCGTCCTCACTCTCCTGGCCCAGCTGCAGCCTGGAGCCGACAGCCCTGACAGGTGAGGGGACAGCAGAGATGCTCTGCCCAGCCAGGGGCTCCAGGTGGTCCTGCAGTACTGGGGCTGGCCCTGGCTCTCGGGAAGTTTCACTCCAGCCACAGCACCGCTGTGCAGTGCCCTTTCTGCTCCACAGCCTCTCTGCTCACTTCCTGGGGCCACTGCTGGGGCTGGCGGGGAGCCCCATCTACGCCGTGCGAGTGATGGCCGCCAAGGCTCTGGTGCCGGTTGTCCCACCGCCCCAGCGCTGTGAGGTCCTCTTGCAGCTGTCCCAGCAGCTCCCTGATGCACCCGGACAGGTCCGCTCACACAATGCAGTTCACGGGCTCCTGCTACAGATGCGGGCACTGCTGGCCCCTGTCCTGGGCACTAATGGGTGAGTGGTCCCATACCATCCCCTGCTCAGAGCCCCCAAGGTGGCTCCATGCCAAGATGCTGCTTTTTTGTCCAAAAAGCAGCACCAGCCCCTGTGGTGCAGGCACCGTGGTGAGGCTGCCCATGTGTCCACACAGGCTGTCGGCCGAGGTACTGCACCCTGTGGCTTTGCAGCTGGAGGCACGGGGCTGGCTGCTCACCCCTGCCCAGCGCTGCCCGCTCGTCCGCGCTGCCTTCCTCCAGGTCCTCACCCTCCTGCCTGCATCCTTTAGCCCCGGCTTTGTCCAGAGCCTCTGTGATGCCATCAATGCCGAGCTGGGCAGCCTCCTGCCGGGGGCAAAGCTGGGATGTGCTGAGCTGCAGGTACTGCTGCCTGCCAGGGAAATCATAGAATCATAGAATGGTCTGGGTTGGAAGGGACCCCAAGGTCCAACCCCCCTGCCACAGTCAGGGTCACCAACCTCCAGGCCTGGATCTACACAAGGTTGCCCAGGGCCCCATCCAACCTGGCCTTGAAAAAGCAAAGGAAGGTGGAACTGACAGCTGTGGCCTACCTGGCAGCATGTCTGGGGGTGGTGGGAGGTGGGTCCCCCTCTGCATGTAGGGCACACCTTCCCTGCAAGGCCAAGCATTGGAAGGGGCATCCTGGTTTTCCTCCAGGTGGGCTCAGCCATCCTGCACCAAACCATGGCCCGCTTCATCTGCAGCACAGCAGCCCAGCTGGCTGGCGGTGAGCAGATCGGCACCATCTGCTCGCTTCTCCAGCAGCCGAATCCTGACGTCCAGCTTGCCATCCTGAACTGGGTGATTGCTGGGGAGGGAGGAATGTTTGAGGAGCTGGAGAAGGCTCTTGGTCTGACGTTGCTGGTACGACGAGGCTCAGAAGTCACTATGTAATGCAGAGGGTCCCCAGTGTGCCTTGCAGTGGGGTCCTGGGTGCTCACTGAGCAGCACAGGGCTCCCTGTGAGAGGGTGCACGGGTGTGGTGGGCTCACCTGGTTTCACTGAGGCCACTTTCCTGCAGTGCTGGGGATACTAACTGTGTGCTGGGGATACCAACTGTGTACCTTCTTTCCATTGTTGACTAGGAGAGCTTGGGGTCAGTGCTGCGAGAGAGAAGGGACAAAGAGTTCCTGAGACTGTACCTCGAGGCTTTGCTGCATCTTTACAGAGACCCTTCATTGTGGTCCCAGGAAGTTTCCCATAAGCTCCAGGGCTCCTCTGCAGCATGCCTGGAGATGCTGCTGCACATGGTGGAGGCTAAGTGTCCTGATCCTGACCTCCTCTTCCAGGCGCTGTGTGCTGCCAGCCTACTTCTCGCCTGCTGGTAGGTCCCTGCTGCTGCTGGGGGCTCTGCCTGACTCTTCAGATGTTTCCTTAATCCTCACTGGAAACTGAGCCCTGTGACTTCCCACCTGTAAATCACAGCTTTACGCCTGGTTCCTTCGACTTCAGGGCAGCAGATGGCCTTTGGTGCCTCATATAGAATTGGAGGGTGTGCCTGAATTCCCTCTCCTTCCCTGGCCTCCAGCAGGTTTGGGGACAAGGACAGCGTGCTGGTGGAGCGGTGGTGTGCAGTGCTGGAGGAGTGCAGCCGATCTGCTACATCCGAGGTGCTGCGGCTGGCAGCTGCCCGCTCCCTGCAGACAGCAGGTGCTGATGTGGTGCGGCGATCCCTGCGTGCAGCCTGTCCCTCGCTTGTCCCCGTGGCTCTGCGGTAGGTCACTGAGCCTGTCCCCTGTGATGGCCACACTTGCGGGAGCAGCACCCCTGGGTGCTGCAGGATGATTGGCTCTGAAAAGGAGATGTGGCCTGCAAAAAATTCCATGTTGTTAAAGGAAACCCCCTCTCATTCAAAAATCACCAGCACACCAGCCCTTGCAGCTTGCAAAAAATTTGTGGGTGGCACCTAATTAGAAGCAGCCAGGCCCTTATGAGCAGCAAACCACAGTGCTGGGTCACTCATTCCCTGTGCAGACCCTGCCCTCCAGAGCTGCGTGCTCTCAGGTGGGGAACATGCCTTTCACAATGCAGGAGAAACGTCCCTTGGGAAGCATTGCCCTGGGAGGGGGGGGTCTCATCCTTCCCTCCCCAGGCAGGCTGGGAGTGCTGTGGGGAGCACTGGACCTTCCCTTCCTCTCTCTTCCCTTTCCCAAGGCTGATAAACGTGGGCATCCACCTTCTGCAAGACGAGGAGCGGGAAGTTCGGCATGAGGCCTCAGGTTTTGCCAGCCTCCTACAGCAGGACCCTGGGGAACTGCTCCGAGATGGCTGTGTCTTTGTGCAGGACAACGTGGGGCTCCTGGGCCTCTTGCAGCTCCTCCTGAGAGAGTTTGGGGAGCACCCTGAAACCTTCAACTTGCTGCTACAGCATCTCCCTGTCCTAGATCTCAGGGGCATTGTGGAGGAGATGGAGGCCAGCAAGTGAGTTGCCAGACCTCTGGGCAGGGTATGAGGGAGCATGGGGGACTGCGGGGGTGGCCCTTGGCTTCACTTGGCTTCCTTCCACTCCAGAGCCACCAGCCTGTACAAGGAGGATGAGCCCAACATTTTTGCAGAGCCAGCTGTCCTGGCATGGCAGCTGCTCCCCATCTTGCTGCAGCTCCTGAAGAAGGTGCCCAGCAGCCGCCCGCTCCATGACTCGGCTCTGTGCTGGCTGGTGGCTGCGGGCCCTGGCATCCTGTGTGACCTGCAGTACTGCAAACACCACTGGAGCCAAGGTAGGGCGCAGCATAAAGCCCCCCGGGACAGGCAACCTGGTGTCCTTGTCCCTTGGGCCAGCTCTGCCTGGGGTCCCCACTGCACTCACAACTCTTTTGCCTTCTCTCTCTGCAGATGCTGCTGCCCAGTGGAGGATGAAGGCGCTGGGCTGTGCCAAGCTGCACACAGCCACAGCCGTGCTGCTGGTGAGGGCCCGGCTGGCAGCACAGGCACTGCAGGTGCTGGGGGAAGGTGCCATGGCTGTGCTGGGGCTGGGCTGCGGTGCCCAGGAGCTGGAGCAGGAGTGCACACTGGTGCAGGGGCTGCTGGCACAGCATGGGCTGGCCCCTGTGCCGAGCCAGGACAACGCGCCTGGGGAGCCAGGACCACCATCTGGGTCTGCCTGACAGCTCAACATGTGTCTGCTTTTGGCTGGGGTGCGGTTAATTCTCTTTCTCAGAGCTGGTACAGTGCTGGGGTTTGGGCTTAGGGTGAGATAACACACCAATGGGTTTAGTTGTTGCTGGGTAGTCGCAGTGCCTACACTAAGCCAAGGACGTTCCAGCTCCCCAGGCCCTGCCAGGTGCAGGAGAAGTGGGAGAGCACAGCCAGGACAGCTGACCTGGCCTGACCAAGGGATGTTCCCTCCATATAACATCATGCTCCGGATATAACTGGGGAAGTGAGCTGGGAGGTGTGATCCCTGCTCAGAAACAGACTGGGCAGTGGGGTTTATTTTTCTGCAGCGGTGCAGGTGTTAACCCCACCCCAGCCAAACCCAGGACAGCATGAAGTGGCATCAAACCAAGCCCCACAGCAGCTCACGCTGCCACATCCAGCATCTGCCAGGTTTGCTGGCCACTCGATGGGACTGCAGGTTGGGTAGCATAACTTTGGGGAACCCCTCACCTGGTGGGACACCTGTTTCTGCTGTTCTGTGACTCCATCGTGGGGATGCTGGTGCAGCATCCCCCGGGTCTATGCCTGCACTGCTGCTCTCAGCACCCCTGCCCTGGGGTCCAGCCGGGAGGAGAGCCCCCGCACCCCCTTACCCTTACTGCCTGACCCCCACCACGTTTTTTTAACCAACGTTTCAGCTCCTCTTTGGCAGCCCACACGGGCTTTTATCCCAAATAAAGAGGCCAAGGACACACCCGGCGTTGCCGCCTTCCCGTTTCCCGGCTCGGGAGGCGTGGTGGGAGCGAGCCAGGGAGGCGGTGGGGAGGGGGGNGGAACAGGATGCGGCCACATCCGCTTCCCGCGGCCATCCGCCCGGCACCGGGATAGGCGGCAGGGCGGGGTACCGCCGGGCGCCCCGGCAGAGCCGGGGGGGGGGGACGCACCAGCATCAGCACCCCGAGCCCCAGCGAGGGGACAGAGTGGTGCTGGGCATGAGCGCACCCTGACCCATCCTCATCCTCACCCGCCGCAGCGCAGCATGGGCACGGCCAAGCCGAAACGCATCAAGTTCTCCGAAGAGGAGAAATTCCTCATCCTGGAGGAGTTCAGCCTCCGCAAGGACATCCTGATCCCCAAGAGCGGCCGCTACAAGAACACGCTGGCCCGGCAGCGCGCTTGGGAGGAGATTGCGGCTGCCGTCAACTCCCTCAGCCCCTTGGTCCAGCGCACGCCCGAGGAGATCCGCAAGAAGTGGCACAACATGGTCATCAGTGCCCGCAGGGAGTTGGCTGTAGAGAAGCACCCTCTGCTCCGCCAGCGGCCCCAGGAGAAGCTCTTCCAGAACATCTTCGCCCTCTTCAACAAGCCTGGCCCAGGGCTGCCACAGGCGCTGCTCCCAAACTCAGCCTTCAGAGCCAGAGCAGCCAGTGGCACACCTGCCCTCCCCAGGGTGCTGGAGGACACCCCAGACTTGCTCCTGCATGGCCAGAGCGCTGCTACTGCTCCAGGACGTGGGCTGCTTTGCCCCACGGGGACCCCACCAGCCCCTGGCCCCATACTGGAGAGCATCCTCAGGGCAGCCATCAGGGACCCCAACTCCAAGGAGAGCTTGCATCTAGCAGGATCCGAGGACAGCATGGAAAGGAGACTGCCAACACCCAGCACAGCCCCCTCAGTCCCACGCCCACCCATGGCAGAGGTGCTCCAGGCAGCGGCTCCCCATCCTGCCTCATCGCAGGGCCCGGGTACAGCAGGGATAACCCCAGTGTTGCCAGCTGGCTCTCCTGAGCCCCCCCCACCTTTCTGCATCAAGTGCCCACCAAGTCCAGCACTGGCCTGGCCATTCCTCAGCGCAGCAGCGAGCCCAGCAATGCAGAGCAGGGAGATGGGCAGCCCTGGCACCCCAGCCCCGGAGGACAACGGTGAGGTGCCCGCGTTGTTGCCAGTCTCTGTCCTTCCTAGCACCTACTGTGCCAGACCCTTGCTGTGGCTTCCAGCCCCATCCCCAAGGTTGCAGAGCTGCAGCAGCCCTCCCTGGGCAGTGGCTCCTCTTTTGCTGGGCACAAGCTGCCCAAACCCCCCTCTGTTTCTGAGAGAGAAGCCTGCTCGCTCTCCTTGCCAGCCCCAGCTCTGCCGCTGGGGCAGCCATACCCTACTCAGCTCCTGCTGGCTGCTGCAGCACGTGGAGGTGGCTCAGGGTGAAAGGCCAAATCCTGCAGGGTTCAGGAGGCTGGTGAGGATCAGTCCTGGGGTCTGTGCTCAGCGTCACTGACCTGTCCCTGTCCTGGAAGCCCAGCTGTGCGTGGGGAGCAGCCGGGAGGGCAGTGCAGCAATGGTAGGGGTGTTGGTGGGAGAGAAGGGTCAGGAGCAGGTGGTTCCCTGCAGCTCTGCATCCCCTCTCCTGCTCTAATGGGTTTCTTTGCTCTGCTCAGGCAGCCCATCAGCACTGGAGGGATGCCAGCCTGGCCTCCGGGGCTGTGTCGGTATGGCCGGGGACCGGTGGGAGAAGCAGAGCCAACTGCAGACAGAGATCCTGGAGCTGCAGAAGGAGACCCTGCAGCTGGAGAAGGAGAAGATCCTGCTGGAGAAGGAGAAGCTCCTCCTGGAAATCGTCAAACTCCGCAAGGAGCTGGGCACTTGATGGTCCTCTGCAGGCACTGGGGCTGCCTATGGCCATGGTACCCACTGTGGGGACAGGGACAGCCCACTTACCCCAGGGTGGGCACTGCCTACCCACTGGCAGCTCAGGTCCCGTGGGATGAGGCTGGGAAGCAGTGCCATGAGCTGCCCACTCCTTCCAGCCTCCTTTCCCAGCCACGGGCTGCCTGCCTGCACACCCTTGGCCAGCCCTCGCACAGCAGGTCATCCTGCCACAGGAGCCTCGTCCCGCTGGGGCGGGGATTTGGATGGGTGCCTGCGGTGCGGACATCGCCGCCCTCCCCTGCTGCCCACATCTCCCCCAGCGCCTTCGCTCCCTTGCCTTGGGGGTGTTTTAATGGCTGGGACCTCCGCAGGCATCTCAGTCGTGGGGCTCAGGCACCGCTGTCGCTGCGGGCAGCCGTGTCTGAATAAAGGTCACATCTGTGGGACAGACACCTGGCACTGTGCCTGGCGGGGGGAGGTGTGAAGTCACCCAGGGACTGTTTTGGGTGAGCAGGCAGGCACTGAGGCCACTGGCACGGTGCCTCAGCTTACAGGTACCACTGGGCAGGGCTGCACTGGGGACCCCACCAGTGAAGTCACGTCACACCGGGTGAGGAGTGGGGACTGGCACCAGTGCAGCCCAGCCCAGCCCAGCCCTGCTCCCTCCAGTGGGGGCTGCCAGGCCCACCGCTGGACCTGAGTACCCACTGACATCATCTCCCAGATGCAGACTTTGGGGGCCTGTGTTTAATTTCTCTCTCCAAACCCCAGCACGTGGCTGAGCCACCCTTTGTGGCTTGCTCAATGGTTCACTGCAGCTGGGCCGGCCAGAATGGAGAGAGGATGCCCAGGAGAGGGGATGCCCTTCCATCCTATGGCAGCTCATTGCATGGCATGGCTGAGTGTGACATTGTTCTTCCATGTCACTGCCTCATCTTCTCCCCTACATTTAGCCTCGACATGATGTTCTGTCACCATATTTGAGCAATTTCCTTAATCTGTATAAACTGGGTTTTCTTCCCATTCTTCACCAGATTACTTAACGGAGAACTGCTGGTTCTGGCTGGGGTAGAGTTAATTTTCTTGGTTAATTAGCTGGCATGGGGCTGGAGTTTGGATTTGTGCTGGAAACACTGTTGATAATAGAAGTTTTTGATCCTGCTGAGCAGGGCTTACATAGAGCCAAGGGATTTGCTGCTCCTCACCCCAACATCAGCTGGAATGACCCCATTCCATACCATATAGTATCATACTCAGCATATACAGCTGGGGGAAGAGGAGGGAAGGGGAGAATGTTGGGGTGATGGTGGTTGTCTCCCCAAGTGCTGGACCTTTCCTGTCCTGGGGATGGCTGAACTCCTGCCTGCCATGGGAGGGGGCGGGGAGGAATTCCTTGTCTTGCTTTGCCTGCACACACGGCTTTGGCTTTACCTATTAAACTGTCTTTAACTACCTTCATCTCAGCCCCTGAGTTTTACCTTTTTACTCCCTCCCAGTTCTCTCCTCCAGCCGGGGAAGGGGTGGTGGGGGTATGAGCAAATGCCCATGGGGTTGCCTTAGCTCCTGCTGCATTAAACCACACCAAAACCACAGCGAGCCAGCTTCGAGGGCAAACAGTGAGCCTGAAGAAGGGTGCAATTAAAAACTGCAACATGTTTTTATTTGATTCCCCCTCCCGGCGTGGAGCAGGGGTGGGGAGGGCTCAGCTCACTTCCCGCACGGGATGCTACACAAAGATGAGAGCTGGTGGGGAGCAGACACAACCCTCCTGCAGCCCCTCCTGCACCCACGAGCCCTGGCACCCTGCCACAGAAGCAGCCACCCAGAATGTCCTGGAAGGGAAAGCAGTTGAGAGCTGGGAGTAATTCAATAAAATTTTAAAATATATATATATATTTTAAAAAAAAATAATATATTTAATAATGTATATTGGCACTTGGACTTGATGACCATTGCAGGTCCCTTCCAAATGAATCATTCTATTAAATATATTTATTTTTATACCATATAGAATTGATTTATAGGACATATACTTGATTTGTCTTGCCATATTATGGCATATTATGATGTTAACTTACAGAATCAGAAAATCATTCAGGTTGGGGAAAAAACCTTTAAAGATCTTTGAGCCCAGCCATTAACACAGCACTGCCCACCCCACCACTAAGCCTTGCCTCAAAGTGCCATGTCTTCCCCATCCCTTCCAGGGATGGCGACTCCACCACATCCCTGGGCAACCTGTTCTGTGCCTCACAACCCTCTCAATGAATATTGTGGCATGTTATTATATAAAATGAGTTTTATAGATAAATATAATTAGGAATATAAAATGAAGATGCCTTAGGGACATGGAGAGATCCTCTTCCATTAGGATGTCCCTTCGGAGGTGCAACACGTCCTAAGGACTCATCATGCCTCTGAAGGGACATCCCCCTCCCCCTGCAAATTGCCACCTACCTGGCTCCTTGCAACCCGTGTCCGGTGCAATGGGGACGGCGATGGGATGCATCCCCCCGGCACTCGACGCACACCCGCTTGTCCCGGTGCAGCTGTCGGCTCCAGGCCTGCCCACGGCACGGGGGCCCTACCTGCGTCAGGCGGAAATAGCCGCAGTAGCTAGGGACGGGGGAGCTGGGGACGGGGAAAGAATAGAGGGGAGAAAGGGGAAAAGTGGTAGTTGGAGGGTAGGGTTGTGTGGTTTCTCATAGGATGCTGGGTGTGAAGGGGCCGTGGTTGGGTGGGTGAGAAAGGAAACGGCTCTGAGGGGGTACAGTGCTGAAAAAGGGCAATGGCTTTGTATGGGGGTGCAAAGGGGCCATGGTTTTGTGGGGGTGGGAAAAGGGTACTAGCCCTGCAGGGTGCAAAGGGGCCATAGTTTTGTAGGGGGGTGCAAAGGATCTGTGGCTCTGGGGAAGGACCAAGGGGCCATGGCTGGGGTGGGGGAG
>VZTU01005260.1:53538-70756 GCA_013400835.1 Zapornia atra
CTCCTGCAGCCCCTCCTGCACCCACGAGCCCTGGCACCCTGCCACAGAAGCAGCCACCCAGAATGTCCTGGAAGGGAAAGCAGTTGAGAGCTGGGAGTAATTCAATAAAATTTTAAAATATATATATATATTTTAAAAAAAAATAATATATTTAATAATGTATATTGGCACTTGGACTTGATGACCATTGCAGGTCCCTTCCAAATGAATCATTCTATTAAATATATTTATTTTTATACCATATAGAATTGATTTATAGGACATATACTTGATTTGTCTTGCCATATTATGGCATATTATGATGTTAACTTACAGAATCAGAAAATCATTCAGGTTGGGGAAAAAACCTTTAAAGATCTTTGAGCCCAGCCATTAACACAGCACTGCCCACCCCACCACTACGCCTTGCCTCAAAGTGCCATGTCTTCCCCATCCCTTCCAGGGATGGCGACTCCACCACATCCCTGGGCAACCTGTTCTGTGCCTCACAACCCTCTCAATGAATATTGTGGCATGTTATTATATAAAATGAGTTTTATAGATAAATATAATTAGGAATATAAAATGAAGATGCCTTAGGGACATGGAGAGATCCTCTTCCATTAGGATGTCCCTTCGGAGGTGCAACACGTCCTAAGGACTCATCATGCCTCTGAAGGGACATCCCCCTCCCCCTGCAAATTGCCACCTACCTGGCTCCTTGCAACCCGTGTCCGGTGCAATGGGGACGGCGATGGGATGCATCCCCCCGGCACTCGACGCACACCCGCTTGTCCCGGTGCAGCTGTCGGCTCCAGGCCTGCCCACGGCACGGGGGCCCTACCTGCGTCAGGCGGAAATAGCCGCAGTAGCTAGGGACGGGGGAGCTGGGGACGGGGAAAGAATAGAGGGGAGAAAGGGGAAAAGTGGTAGTTGGAGGGTAGGGTTGTGTGGTTTCTCATAGGATGCTGGGTGTGAAGGGGCCGTGGTTGGGTGGGTGAGAAAGGAAACGGCTCTGAGGGGGTACAGTGCTGAAAAAGGGCAATGGCTTTGTATGGGGGTGCAAAGGGGCCATGGTTTTGTGGGGGTGGGAAAAGGGTACTAGCCCTGCAGGGTGCAAAGGGGCCATAGTTTTGTAGGGGGGTGCAAAGGATCTGTGGCTCTGGGGAAGGACCAAGGGGCCATGGCTGGGGTGGGGGAGAAGGGTAATGGCTATGGGAGGGTGCAAAGGGGCTTGGAGTGGGGGTGCATTGAGGCCATGGCTGTCGGAGGGTGCAGAGGGGTATGCAGAGAGGCCCTGACTTTGGGGTGTGTGTGTGCAAAGGGGCCACTGCTCTCAGATCAGGTACAGAGGGGCCATTGCTTTGTATGGTGGTGCAGAGGGTTCCCAGCCCCAAACCTACCCAGGTGGCTCCTCTGACAGCAGCAGCCCAGTGCTTCGCCAGGGATCTCTGGAGTCCCAGCTGAAGGAGTCAGGTAGTATCTTGGCCACCTCTGGCAGAAGAGCAGCCAAGGGACATGCGCAGACGGTTAAAGATGCCCTGGGGTAGGCAGTGGGGACAGCAGCACCCAGGGACAGTCATGTATGAGGGGGGCGGGCATCCCCACGGGACCCCTGTTACCTTTGGCTGTCCCACAGGTTGGGTGCTCCCCCAGGCAGCCGCGACGCTGCTTGAGGTCGGGACAGGGCTCCCCTCCGTGCCGGGGCGGGACAGTGACCTGGCGACTGCGGGTCTTGCTGCCAATGCCACACAAGGAGCTGCACTCGCTCCACGGCCCCCAGGGCCCCACGGCGCAGCCCACTGCTGCCAGCGAGCCAGGGAGCAGGCGGGACAGAAGAGGGAAAAGAGCTTCAGTAGCTAGCAAGATGGAAGGAGGAGAGCAGGGGACACACAGCACAGGGGAGGGGGAGACAGAAGGTGCAGGGGGAACACGGCCACCCCTCTATCCTTCGACCCCCAGGCTGAGGCTTCCCACTAGCCACTGGTGCGGCTGCATTGTGCACAACTTCCGCAGACCTTTATCCCCATACTGCTGCCATGGCTCTGCAGCACGCTGAGCTGGGACTCTGCTAATCTCCCCAGAGATTAGGGAGGGCTGACTGCTGCAATTGTACTGGGTGCTGCGGCCGGCACCTGCCTGGGGTTTGGGTGCACCCCCACAGTCCCTGTTTAACACCCCTGGTTCCCGTGTCCCTGTGCAAGGCACTGCCCACAGCAGTGAGGGCTCTGAGGCTTGAACAGCAGTGCTGCCATCATCCTGCTACCCTCAGCTGCAGACCTGCGGCTGTCCCTGCGGGGTTACTGCCTCAGGAGCAGCCAGAGAAAAGCAGAAAATGGGGATGCTGCTCCAAATCCAGCTGGTGTGGGGTGGCATCCCCAGACAGCTCCCATGACTAACAGCAAACGCCTGCCACCAAAAGCAGCAGCCCAGGTTGGCGTCCCCAGCCCAGGGGCTCCCCACTGGCACAGGGACCACCCAGATCCATCCCATCCCATCCCAAGGCTCACCGGCGCGGCGGCACACGGCGTGGTAGTCCTCGCAGCAGTCGCCCGTCCTCTCACAGTATGAGTCACAGTAGCAGCGGGCCTGGCGAGTGCCCAGGCCCCAGCAGGCGTTGTTCCTGCCCGGGCAGCACTGGTGCCAGCAGCCACCCATGGCACCTGCCAGGTAGCCAGTGGCCAGCAGCCAGCCGCCCCAGAGCAGCAGGCCCCACATGGTGCTGGGTCCCCACAAACCACCCGGCAACAGCTTCCCCCCCTGCAAGAGACCGCTTCCCCCCAGCACCAGCAACGCTGTGAGCAGCAGGCTGGCGCCCCGGCTGCACCGCCCCTGGGCAGGACAGGGTGGGGACAGAGCCCATTCCCTTCTGCTCCACCGACCCCCGCTGTCCCAGCTCATCATTCCATGGCTAGAGTGAGGAGTTAACCAGGGTGGTCAACGAAATGCTGTGCATGGACCAATGCATCCCAGAGCTGCTGTGAAGGGGCACTGATGGGCTCAAACCCGTACTCCCTGGGAGTGCTGGCTTGGCCTCAGAGGGCAGCAGGACTGGGGTGTGATGGGAGATCCCCGTTCCCAATCCTCTCCTGTGCCACAGGAGCCACCAGCAACCCACTCAGCACTGTCCAGATGCCAACACAGTTGCTAAAGCCAGACTGATTTTATTCAAATTGCGAATGTAAAACAGAATAACAATAAAAAAACACAACGAACCAACCCATCCCTCACCGGCTTCAGAGCAGAAAGCCGCAGGTAAACCGCCCCTGGGCTTTCCTCCTCCTTTGCCCTTCCATGTTAAGGCTGCTTTTGTCACTGGTGACAGGAGGGAGAGGGATGGGGTGACCCCCAGCTCCCGCAACCCCCCAGCTCCTTCGTGCGAAGTTTGGCACAAATCTGGTGGGACCAAGCCTGGCACAGGCCAGTGCTCAGGCCCCATGGCCATGGGTGTTAGTGGGTCAGCACAAAGCTCCAAAAGCTACAGGATAACCTATGGGGCCACGGCAAGGTAAGGGCAGATGGGGGGAATGTGGCAGAAGGGGTTTGTACCCTGGCCGAGGGGCCAGGTGTGCGGCGCAGGGCTGCACCTCCCCGCCCCAGCTTGCGCATGTGTTTCGACTGTAAACAGCAAGTGATGGGGGCACCCGGCTTGCCCCAATCCTGGCCCCACAGCAAAGAGAACTAAAGGCCTGGCTGTATGTGCAACTGTGGGCAGCGTCTGCTCAGCAGCCCAGGGCTGAGTGGGACCTGGGATGCTGAACCCTGGTGCGGGGGTGGTCTTGGTGCTGGCAGGGAGGAGAAAGGAGGGAGTCTGGTGCTGCGCCAGCAGGTCACTGGCCTCCAGCTGTGGGAACTGCAGGGCTGGTGGGTCCCCTGGCACAGCTGAGAGCTAGGACGTCATCCCCAGCTGCTGCCATCAGCCCCAAGAGCCTCTGCCAGCTGTGATGCCTGGTGCAAAGCTTGACCATCACACCCACATGGCTCTGGGTGGGCTCTCAGCATCCCGCAGAAAGTACGAGCAGCTCACAGCTCCTGGCTGCCAGAAGCCCTGGGGGTGCAGGGCCACTGTGCTGGGTGACACCTCACCCAGGATAACCTTGCATGTGATGCAGAACCAGGGGGAAGTGTCACCAGGGTGGGCATAACTGGGATGCTGGGGGTGCTTCAGGGATGCTGCTCTCTCCCTGCTCCTTTCAGCACACAACTGATAATCTAACCTGCTCCAGAGCCTGCTCCTAAACATAAAGGTGGCCGGGTTTGGAGGGTGGGGGGAAGGAAGTGGGCAGACTTGGCCCTAGGCAGCGTCGGGAGCTGCTGCAGGCTTGGTCACGGCTCTCCAGCTGCAGCCCTGAGGGGCGAGGGAGGCAGGGGCTGCCCAGCCCGGCCCCCTCAGTCCGTTTTCCACACCTTGTTGAGGAACTTGACCACCTCGTCGTAGATGACGAAGACAATGGCCACATCGAGGCACACACGGCCTAGGCGAGGGACCGTGCCCTTGTAAAACCTGCCAAGGACAAAGGGGGTGTGTGGGGCTGGGTGTCCTTGCAGATCCCTCCCTGTCCATCCACGCCCCACTGCCAGACGTTCCCATGCCCCCCCATCCCCGCGCTGCCGCACAGCTTACGCCAGGGGCCCTTCGTGTTTCATGATCTGGTAGGCACAGTCCCAGGTGCTCTTGTACTTGTGCGCTTCCAGCCCCTGTGGGACATGAAAAGCAGGGTCAGAGGCCAGAGCCAGGAGTGTGTCCAGGGGCTTCAGGTTGAGAGGGAGAGCTGAGAGTGCACCAGGAGGAACTGATCCCTCTTAACCGCTGTGGGCCACTGAACCCAGCATGGATGCCCCCACCTCCGTGTGAACACCTCTCAGAACCCCCAGAGAGGTGTTTGTATGGGGGTGCAGATGGGCACCTGCTGGGAGGAGGGAGCATCCCCAGGCATCTCCCGCCCCTCACTGGCATCGGGCACCCACCCTGAGGGCTGCACAAGATGCCTCCCCAACAGTGGGTGTCCACCAGCCACCGCAGGCAGAGCGGTCCCATACTGCACCCCAATGCTGTACCTGCATCCTGGTCTTCACCACATCCAAGGGGGTGTTGCCGAAGACGCTTGCAGCTCCAGCAAGGGCTCCAAACACCCCCGTGATGAAGGGGTTGATGACCTTATTGGGATCATCCCCTGAGGAGGAGGAGGAGAGGTTGAGGGCAGAGTGGTGGTGAGGGGATGCAGCATAGCATCCCTGGGGGAGCCTGCAAGGAAGTTCCCAGGTCTGGCTGCCCATGGTCAGGGCTTGTGCTGTGCTGGACTGGGGGCTGGGGCATTCAGAGGGAATGAACCAGCAGCACCTGCCCCAAAGAGCCCACGCAGCACACAGGGGCTAGGAGGTGGGGTGAAGGTGATGGTCCAGCACCAGGACCCTTCACAGCCCCGCAAGGTGGGGGCTCCCAGCCCTGGCTTTGCTATTGCTCCATCAGGAGAGGCAGAGCCACAGGAAGCGGAAGGTGTGCTGATGGAAAGCCCAAGCCCAGCTCCAAGGGATGGGCTGGGGGAGCCAGCGGTACAGCCAGGACAGCCTGGGGAGACAGGGGCACCGCACCTTTGTACCAGTTCTTGAGGGAGGTCATGACAAAGAAGCGGATGGCCTGGTTCGATCCTTGCTTGAGGACCGTTGCGGTTAAGCCCTGGTAGGTCCCCTTCAGTCCTGTGGCAAGAGAGGTTGTTGGAGTGGAGCACCAGCCTCGCCCAGGCAGAGAAAATCCCCCCCATGCTGCTGGTTACAGCCCCTGCCCATCTACTATCCCCCACCCACCATCCTGTCCCTGCAGCACAGGGGTACAACAAGGCACGGGTTCCCCGGATCTCACCTTGTTCCCGAACGATCTCCCGGACACCATGGAAGAAGCCGCGGTATTTGGGCTTGGGGGAGCACTGGTCATGGATAAACTTCACCTGCAGGAAAGGGGATGTGCTCATCTCAACTGAGGCAAGAGGGGGATGCGACAAGCCCCAAAGGGCTGCCGGACACCTCCCACCTTGCTCCAGGAACACTCCCAAGACCAGAACCAATCCACGTGGCCAGGCAACACCAGGTGAGACCACAAGGGAAGCCTGCAACCACCACCAGCTGTGCATTTAGCACAGGAAAACCTGAGAAACTGCCTCTACAAGCAGCTGCGCAGGTTTTACAGTACTGAAATGGGTGACAGGATGGCTCCCAGGCAGGGAGACTCCTCCCTAGAGCAGGGAAGGTGCCACAGCCACCAGGCCTCATGTCTCCATAGGACCTTCCAGCATTATCACCTCCCCTACCAAACCAGCCCATGCAAACCCACACAGCCCTCGGGTCCCCGAAAGCCAGGCATCCCTGGCTCCCACCCCTCCAGACCTGGCCCAGGGAGTGGTGCCAGGGCAGAGGGACACTGGCAGCTGCCTCCCACCTTTACGGTCTCCATGGGGCAGACCACCACCACCGCCTCGGCCACGCCGGCGCCCAGCCCGCAGATGAGGCCCCGCGTGCTGTCCAACCGGCCCTGCTCGTCTCTCATCTGGTTGCTGAGGAACTCGAACATCCCGAACCTGCGGAGGAGCCGCCGTGCCAACCCCTGGACACCTGGCCAGGGTGCTGCACACCCCTGCTCCGGGTCTGGACCTAGCAGCAGCCATGCCCCTCCATGTGAGACGACCCTCCCAGTCCAGGTAAACACCCAGCTTTGGCAAAGTGCGGCTGGGGACTTCAGGGCCAAAACCACTCCCCTGTTTGCTGTCACCTGGGGCCATCCCTGCTCACCCCATGCACAGGGAGACACCTACCTGACAGCAGCCTTGGGGATGGAGCCATACACCAGTGAGCTGAGCCCCCGATACAGCCCCCGGATGCCATGGTCACGGACGGTCTGCTTCACACAGTCCCCTGTGGCAGAGCACAGCAGCGGCACCGCTGTTACCCACCACAGGGACAGCCACTGCTACCCCCACATCCCCCCAAACCCCACTCCCTTCCCTAGCTCCAGCCAGGGAGTCTCTGAATCCAGCCAGCAACTTGGGGCAGGGTGTGGGCCATGCTCACCAATGCCCTTGTAGCGTGGAGGGTTTGCCTTCTCATCCAGCTGCAGCTGCGTCTTCACATACTCAGTGGGGAATGTGATGCAGATCTCGATCCCTCCGGCCAGGCCACCTGGGCAGGAGAGGAGGGGGTGCTGGGACCAGGAGCAGCACTGTGCCCATCCAGTACTGCCTGGCTGCTGCCAGTGCCATGAGAGCTGAGTCCAAGACCTCTGGCAGCCAGGTCAGGGCTGGGATGTGGTGTCCTGGTCCTCGTCAAACCCCTGGGACTTCACACAGCACCAGGGCCCCATGCCAAACCGCACCCTACACTGGCATTACCGCTGGCTGTGGCGAGAGCTGGCAACGACATCAGTGCAAAGGGTGGCAAAGCCAGGCAAAATGCTGTACCACAGCCACTGATTCAGCATCATTTCCCCCTCAAAGGCACCTCTGCCCCATTCCAGGGCCCTGCACCCTGCAGGTGAGCTCCCAACACAAGGATTTATACCCTGACAGAGCCCAAGAGTGCTGCATGAGGCCCAGCATCCTCCCCCAGCACTGCTAGGAGCCCATCTGCAGACGTGGCCATGCCAGTGCAGAAGCGCAATTACAATCAAGCCTGTCTGGCCCCCCCAAGATCTCGCCATGGCAGCTGCTGCGTGCTGATTACACCAGCTGGCTGAAGCCTGGACGTGCCGGCCGCCCCCCTCGACAGCGAGCAATGCCAGCTCCCGGTGCTTTAGGTCCTTTTGGCAGGCCTCAGGCGCCTGCAGCTGGTCCTGCCACAACCTGCCTCCGGGCAGCAAAGCCGACCAGGTGGTCCCTGGGAGCTGGGCTCAGCCGGGCCGGGCAGCTAGCAGCTGCGCAGCTCGGGTCTCACATCAAAGCACAGCGGGAGCTCTTTGAACCGACCCAAGAAGGAAGCACGGGGGCACTGCAGTGCGGGGCCAAGCCAGGCTGCCCCAGGCCTCACAGGGCCACCAGCACAGCCATGTCCTTGGCGTGACTCAGCAGAGACCCCCAACATGCAGGCTCAGCCACATGGCCCTGCCACAGCCCAGGGGACATGCTGGTGTCCCCAAAGGCAGGACATGCCACCACTGCAGGGCAGGGTGAGGCAGCAGGTTATCCTGCTCCAAGGCAGTGTGCAGCCCTGGCACTGCATGGCAGAGCACAGCCTGGCTTATCAGCACGCTTCAAAGTCCCCCGCAAGGGGACACTGATAGGGGACACCAGGGCCCGCAGGACGGCTGCTTCCCATGACAGTCATGAGCAGCCCCAGCTCCTTGGACTTCTCAGCACAAGGGCACCGCTGCCTTCTCTCGGCCACATCCTTCTGAAAGGAAGGGAAAGAAGCCTGGCTGCACTTCCTCCTGCGGCTGGGCAGCACCCACTTTAGAACAGGCACCTCCCGCTCTGTTTCCCCAGACACAAGCAGCAACAGGCTGCACTCCTCCTCCCTGAGGCGGCCAAGAAGCCGTGCCAGCACTCAGCACAGACAGGGACCATGGGAAAACCCAGCCCCATGCTCCCAGAGCATCACCTCTCCTGCTGCAGGCACAACAGCGACAGGGACACTGCAGCGCCCGGTGCCAGGATCCATGCCAAGGGCAGGACCCCCAGCCAAGCCTGGCAGCATTCCGGCCCTGTGGGGCTCTGGGGATGGGGTGTGGGGCGAGCCCAGCTCGGCTGCCACAGACAAAGGCCCCTTGTTTCCTGCTGCATACCCAGGAGGGGTTGGAGCAGCTCAGCCCTGGCCAGCCCAGGCCAGGCAGGCGCGTCCTGGGAGGCGGCAGTGGGTGACCGCTGCCAGCCTTTACGCCTCCTCAGCACCCTGTACTTCAGCAGTGTGGGACAAAGCCATAGCAGTCACAGCAGGGCTGGCTCATGCCACCGTGGCCAGATCATGACAACTGCTACCAGTTCTCCCGCAGGGCACCATGGGAGGACAACCACCATCCCTAGGGTCCCCAGAGCTCTCCTGCTTCTTCCTCAACCCTTTCCTGTCCCTGGCACGTCTGTCAGAAAGAACAGACATTGCCAGCCCCACGGCACAGGGCTTGCCAAGCACTGCAATTTCTCCAGCAAAGCCGAACGGCTCCCATGGGAGCAGCTGGTGGGTCCCCAGTGAGCAGCATGGTGAGAAGCAGCATCCTCCAGCTGGCTGCAACACAGGCACCAGCTGACACCTCTCCACATTGCCATATCACTGAGCCTCCAGCCTTGTGGCCACCATGGCCACACAAACAGCGCCGGTGCTGCTGAGGCCATGGCCCTCCCTCCTTACACCACTGGACATTTCGTGGGCTGTAAATCTTTGTTCCCTCTTGGTTCCCCAGAACCAGCTGCTGCATCAGCACCTCTAGGAACCAGACAGCAGGGAAACACAGGCAGGGCAAGCACCGGGAGCTGGCTAAGCGAGGTGTCCCCATGCCAGAGCCACCATAAGAACAGCCGCTGCCCAGGCACACTGCAGCATGCTCATCGCCCTGTCATGGTAAGGACACACCCCGGGCTGGACAAAGGCACCTGGATCACTCGTCACTGCTTGCTGGGGACAGATGAGGGGAGCTGAGCCTGCCACTGCACAGCTCCCACGCTCCTTGGCAGCTGCACACACACAACTTGGGGCAGGGGATCATGTCTACACTGGGAAATGCACCCAGAGGATCTGCCCCTGCACCCTGCTCAGGGTGCTGCCTGCCCTGCCACGTCACTTCCATGCCCCCTGTGTTCCTCTGGCCCCAAATCCCATGGGAAGGGGCACCCAGGTGCACTCCATGACCCAGGGCAATGTTTTCCTGTTTCCCTTTGCTTGCAGACAGACAGGTTGGTACCAACCACCTGCCCCAAGGCCCTTCCATCCCTGGAAGCAAGACCTGTCAGAGGACCTGCTCTGCTGTCGAGCGTGTTCTCCCCATACCGTCTTATTCCAGCTGCAGCCTTATTCTATGTAAATAAATCACCCCATTGCCCACGAGCAGCATCACTTACAACCCCTCTTCTCTTGCCAGGGCTGCTGAGGGCTTTGTAACCTGTTTACATGGACTTTAACCGGCAGCTTCGGCTCTTGCAACACCGCGGCGTCAGCAGGAACAGCCGGCAGCGTATGCTCAGGAGGTGAAAGAGCAAGTGGGGCAGCCCGGACACCAAGCCAAGGCTCTCAGCTATTAGCTGGATGTAGTGGAGCCAGAGGAGAGAGAACGTCCTTCAGAGAAGGTCACTCTGTCCAGCCCCAGAGAAGGTGCTGGCAACAAGGGGGGCAGTGTGGGGGAGATCCCACTCCTGGTGCTGAGAATTGTTCCCTGCCCACAGTGAGCCTGCAAGTGTCCTGGCTGCCAGCAATCCTGGCCCGTCAGGGCAGGGAGAGAAGGGAAAAGTACCTGCTTGTCAGCCACTTGGCATGTTTTCCCAGAAAAAGTTCCTCTCGCCTTTGCGGTGGGGCCAGCAGAGTTATTTGAGGATGCAGCTGCAGCCCTTGGACAAGGTGGAGAGAGCTGGCCAAAAGGAAAGTGGGGTTTTGGGAACTGTGGCAGGGTGTTGCTCCTGCGGCTCTTGCACAGCACATGACAGCATGGGCACATGCAGGGTCAGCTAATGACCTCAAACCCCACCAGCAAGCAGCTTTTGGGGACACCATCAGCCACTCCTTGACAAGCCTGTCCTGGGGACCTCAGCTCTGGTGCCCAGGACAGGGTGGGTGCTGAGGGCAGAGATGTGCAGAGCCCTGGAGACTTACAGATACCGAGGCCGTGCAGGTCTGCTGCTGCTGGCACTGCCACCCCCTACAAATTCCAACCCTGAGGCAAGTGCCCCAGCAAGCACCCGCTGCCCTGTTTGGGGGCTGCAGGAGGAGGCACCAGCCCTCCGTTGCTCCTGCAAGCGCCTGCAAAAGCTCTGCAGATGAGGCAGCAGGTCTCTGTGCAGCTCTGATGAGAAGGAGGCACCCTGAGAGCAATTTCAGCCTCTCCACACTAAGGGCAATTTCACACGCTGATCCACAAGCACCTGATTTCCATACAAAAAGCTCCTTTTAACTTCAGATTTTGCAGCATCCTACCAGGTCAGAGGAAATTATTCCTAAGGGCCTGGAAGCAAAGCTCTCACAGGACCCCTGCCTGAGGCATGGCCCTCCCACTGCGGGGTTCAGGGCACTGGGAAGGCACAAACAGGCTCCAGCTCCTTCCAGAGCACCGCTGAAAGCTGATCCCCACGTTCCCCCCATTTGGAGGGCACCCAGCCAAGTGCAGAAGGTGTGGGTGTATGGGTGAGACGAGACCAGAGACATGGGCTGGACACACGGGTTGGATACATGGAGCATCCGCTGCCGGCGCAGCTGGCAGCCCTGCCTGCGTCCTGTACGCTGGGTCACAGCTCAACCCTCACGAGGGGACCCAGACCCCCTCCTCATTAGCCAGGACATCCTTCAGAGGTGGGGAAATAGAATAAAAACCCAAAGACGAGCAGGGTGCCACAAACCGGGGGACAGAAATGCCCACCTCCCGCTCATCCCAGCTCTCTGCAGCACAGGGCTCCCCACCACCAGCTCCCTGTGCTGAGGGATCTCCCCTCTTGGCAGCCACCTGCCCTGAGCCAGGCCATTAACTAACCCAGCTAATGGCGCACAGAAATCCAGCCCTGCCAGCAGCGGTGAAACGGGTTGAGCAGGCTCCTCCCTGCCCACACCGTCCCACCACAGGCCAGCTTGTGAAACAGGCTGGGGAGCATGGGGCCTGGCTGGGGAGCAGGCAGGAGAGACACAGCTGGCACCATGGTCCTTGCCTGGCCACCTCCCTCCTGCCATGCGTGGCCCTTCTCTGTCCATACCCGGGCAAGGCCACAGGGGCAGCTCTGTGGGGAGGAGTCTTACTGAGATGGAGAGGGCTGCTTCCCCAGCCCACAGTGCCAGAGATGATCTGAGTTTTCGTTAGAAGGGACAAATCATGTCCTGCGACAGGTCAGCCCTTCTCCCAACGTCTGTGCCCTGCGCTGGGGCCAGTGGCCCTGGAAGGTCTCCTATCTGATTGGGGCAAGGCTGGTCGGGGGGCATGGGAGTTCAGTGTGTCCATTGGTAAATACACAAGTGGTCGTTTCCATCATGGGAGCATGCTACAGGCTGATCCCCCACCAGGGATACACAGAATGACAAACACGAAACACACCCCTCTGTACCCTATGCCGTCGGGTGGGTAAACAGCCCCGTGTAAACAGTGCTGCAGATAATGCTGGGCATGGGATGGAGTAATTTGTCCCTAATCTTACTGGAACTGTTCTGTTTCAACAAGCTGTGTCCTTTCACAACCTGCTTCATTCATCTCCTCTTTGCACTTACATCTCAATGAGCCAATATCGCAATAAATCATTATTGCATTTTGAACTTCTTAGCTGTACGTATGATGGCAAAAGCTGTTTCCCTTTGCTTGCAGTCACATCACCTGCCTTCGGTGCTGGATTCACCTTTGGGGACTGTCACTCCCCTATCCCATCTCAGCTCACCTCCTCCCGCTGCCCTCGCACCCCGAAGCCCTGGCTCCCAGCCAGCCCCTCGCCCCACTTCAGACGCTCAAGTGTTCAAAAATCATACTAAAGGCAGGCAGCGGGGAACCAACGTTGGAGCCCAGGGCTCCTGGATGCTTCCCCCAGCCCTGCAGCTGGATGAAGGAGCTGCTGGCAGGACCGAGGGTTCCTCTGGGACAGGCTCTGGTCCCCGGCCAGCAGCACTGGGGACTGACTGCTGTACCAAGCACAGGAGAGAGAAGAGGCCGTATGAAATCAGTCCCTCTGTCAGGGGGTGACCCGAGGGCTTCGGGCACCAGCACAGGGTCGCCAGGCAGGAGCAGGGAGGCTGCATTGGCATGCACCACACAAGGCCCTTGGAGAAGAGAGACACTGAAAAAATCCCTGAGCTGTCAGCTCACGGTGCTCATCGCTTTCGGGAAGACCGATGGCTCTTTCTGATCGTTTACGTCAACCCAAAGAAAATGGTTGCCTGCAGAATGTCAAGCATCAGGGATGTGCACATCTCAAACCCACCTTTCAAAGCCCAGGGTCAACCCCAGCTCACCCCGAATTCATTCAGATCAAGGAAGCTGGGCACCCTGACGTTGTTTCCCAGGCCTGGGGCTGACAGCCTCCTCCCAGCAGAAGCCTTAGGGCTGCCCTAGGTTGCTCCTTTTGCCCCACTCCCCAAAGAGATGACAGCCAGAAGAGGCAACCCCAGGGAAACCACAGCCAGGTGTGACGCATCAACGACCCACAGACGCAGCAAAGCCACTTCCCTTCCCGCTCACCCGTCTTCCCCCCTGGCTGTGTCCAGTCCACTGCCCAGCTCCCCCAGCTCAGCGTCAAGAGCGGAACATCCCCCACTCCTGGGGTGCTGGCCCACGGCCACTCCCTTGCAGGAGGGACACAGCCGCATGGGTGGGCTTAGGGGAGGGAGCCTGACGCAGGGTTCACAGTGAGTCCCCGATTCCTCTGCTCTGCAGGTACAACTATTCCTAAGAAAGGTCAGACCAAGAGATTAACAGAGAAGAGGAAACCGGAGCTCTAATTACTGCTTTGTTCCTCTTGGGATCTGGGGCTTGCTGCTCAACATGTGCTTTGTGCCCTACCCTGCAGAGTCCCACTCCTTCCCTCCTGCCAATCCCCCTGGGACCTCAGTGCACATCACCACTACTTCCCAGCAGTACTCTGTGTTTGTAGCAAACACCGGAGCAGCAGCCACGACCACTGTGAGCTCTTTCCAAATCAAGCACCATATAGGACAGCATCCAGGCATCCTGCCTCCCTGACCAGGCAGGATTAGGTGTGGGCAAGAACAGCTGTGCACCAAGCCCTGGGCTTGCAGGGGTACCATGCAAAGAGCAGGGAAGCTGAGAGCTTCTCTGTGGGAGGGAACAGACCCTGGGCTTCAAAGGTGGCTAAAAACAGAGTAAGGCTGTACTTAACTCTGGGCAGGCAAAATGGCTGCAAATGGCTGCTGCTAGCCAGGAGCAAAGTTCTCAGGAGGAGGACAGGAGTGTGGGGGTTTGCCCGCAAAATGGCAAGGGCCATTTGCACAGGGCTTTAAATAGTCCGTTGCAGCTGGCTCAGGCTGACCAAACAGCCTGAAAACCCAGCAAGGAGCGCTCTGGGGCAACTCAGGGGTGCTCCAGGGGTGCCAGTCTCCTGTCTCACCACTGTATTCCAAGTTCCCTGATTGCTCACCGCAGCCTGGCCCTGGGAGCCCCGGCAGCACCCAGCCCTGCAGAAGGTGGCAGGAGGGACGGGAGCCCAAGTGGGCAAAGGGTTTGTTTGGAAACCACAGCACAGAAACTGAAAGCTGCCTGTAGGGAGGCTGGAGCCACGACTGGAGTCCCAACTGTGCCTGCTAATGGGCAGCTACCCAGCAGAAGAGACATGAGCTGGCCCTCAAACCTGTTTCATGAGTTCACACAAAAATTACACCAGCTTTATAACAGGTTACTAAGCCAGGATGAGTCAGAAAGACATGGATAATATCTGTTTCAGCATAAAGCCTGTGCGTTTACCAATCTTTTAACTACATTTAACCCCTATGATGCCCAACCTTATTGTCCTACAGCCATGTCACTCCTGACTCAGTCCCACACCCCCCAAAATAACTGTACCATCAGTCCAGAGCCTGGGAAGGAGGGTGGGGTTCTTCCCCATGCAAAAGGGGTGTCAGGGTCAAACTGAGGCAGGGACCCACACCACTTAGCTCTGTATGCAGCACTCACAAGACCAAGTCCTGGCTGTGACACCCACCCATTTGTCCAGGACGGCCAAGCTGCCTTCATGTGCTCAGGCCACACTGGGACATAGCACCGACACAGCCAGTGTGCTCACAACAAGGTGAAGCGCTGCCCTGGCACACAACTACTGCATGGACAAACAAGAGCCCATTAGCAAATTAATTTTTAACTTTGCATTTGTCTGTTGTGACAACTGAAGGAGAAGAGCTCTTGGCAGCCAGAGCTTCACTTGCATCTCATCAGAAGAGCTGGCCCCAGCCTGCCCGGGTCTGGGCAGCGCAAGGGAGCTGTGCCTCCCTGGCAGAGGATCTCAGTTCCCCACAGGTCTGGGAACCCAGGCCAGGATGGCGGCTGCTTATTTAACTCCACCGGTACAGAGCAGATGAAGCACAGCACAGTAGGAGTGATCTGTCTTGAACATCTCCAGCTCTCCAGAAGGCTGAGCTTTTGGCTGTGCTGACCAGGATACAGGGAGTTAACAGCAGCCTTCTCCCATCTCTGTGGTTCTCTAATACAATTAGAAGCCACAGAGCCTTGGCTGAACTTCTGCCCATTAACCAATTACTCAGATTTGCTGCATGTGAGGAGAAGACCAGCATCTCAATAGAGTCCTTCTTCCATCCCTGCAGCCTCACGTGGACCCAGAAGGGCTCCTCCGAGCAGGGGCATGTGCAGCTTTGTGTTGTGTTGCCCAACCTGACACCTTGCAGAGACCACAAGCACCATGTTCCTTCCCTTATGCCAGAACAGCTTCCAGGCACACCCACGGCACCTTTCATGGCAGGGGAGAGCAGGGCAAGTCTGCGGCAGCCTCTTTTAGAGCATGTTGATAAGCCCTCTACAGCTGATGATCCCCGATTATCGACCTACGCAAGGGCTGTGAATGTCTCCTGGTACAGCAGCCCAGACTATGACAGCCTGATGCACTGTGTGAGGACAGAGAGTTAGGAAACACTAGGAAGGCTGGATGGGGAACAAACTACCTGTCTTTGCCCTCCTAAGCTTGGATTAAATCCCACTTACAAAATTTCTAAATAAAAGGGGATACAAAGAGGCCTGAAATACCAGCCTGCCTTGAGGGGGCACAGAGCTCTGGAGGAGCTCGGCCTGGCCACAGGTCTCATTTGAATGAGACAGCACCCTCTCATTTAGCCACCGCAGCCCCTCCTAACACCCCTGCCCTTTGCCTGGGCAGCCCAGGTGACAGCTCAGATCCCTCCAGACTCTGAGAGGCCTCATCACCCTTTGCATTCTCCAGCACTCGCATCCATTTCCTGCAGCACTGCCATCTCAGGCGGCTCTCTGGAGCTCTGTGACAGGAGACTGACCACTGAGGTAGGTGTCAGCACCAGCAGGCAGAGCCAGTACGGCAAGGGCTCTGTCCCCGCATCCAGCAGGACCCTTGGCTCTTCCCAGGTCCCTGCTACAGGAGGCTGGAGCTGTGCCCTCGGAGCACAGAGAGTTGGATGGACAAACAAAGCACAATCGCACAATCGGAGGAGGAGGAGTTGGCTGGAAAACACAAAAGCTCTGAACATGTCAAGGCAGTAGTGGCTCATTTCAAGGGGAAGACACTGATCTCCACTCTGAGAATTACCCTGCGAGTGGCTGGAGGAACCAGGGAGCTAATGAACGAATACAAAGGAATTTAACAAGCCTGCAACTGTCTTGGACTCCACTCAGCTCAAACCAGCCACAATCAGGAGAAAGCGCATTAAGTCTGCAGTTACTGCTGTGCTTGAAGCCTGCTTCAATCCCATGCAAACGGTCAGAACTGCATGGGAAACCATGCCCTGATCCACAGGGACTGATGCTGAGACATAAAGGAGGGACCAAGAAGCCGTAAGAGAAGCGGTATCAAAGCAGCGCACAGGATATGGCTGGAGCAGGAAGGACCTGAGTGCTCCCACTTGGGCTTTCTCCCTGAGTATCTTCAGTGGGTGCGCAAGGAGAGCCCCTGCTCCTGCCTCTTCCTTCCCTTCAGCTCCCTCCTGCTAAGGTGGAACAACGCGACTGCCACAAGCCCCACTGCTGAGTAAGGACCCCGCCGCCTGCCCGGCAGGTCCACAGGTTGCAGACCGGCCGCGCAGCCACGCCGAGACCCCACCAGGAGCCCGGAGCCCGGGTAGCTGCCGCCCGAGCTCGGGGCGCGCCGGCTGGAGCCTTTCGCGGCTGCTGACGAAGGGAAACCCCGGGTCGCCGCCCTGGGGCTGCCGAGATGCAAGGGGAGAGGGGCGTCGTACGAGCTGGGGGCTTGCGCGGCGGGGGCACCCCATTCGGGATGGGCAGCTGGCCGGGGGGGGCAGCAACGGAACGGCGGGGATGGAGCGTTAACGGGCAGAGCGCTGCCCCCCCCCGGGGCGGGTCACGGCAGCCTCCGCCCAACGCGGATGCCCACGCTGGCAGGGGCGGCCGGGAGACCCCAGCCGGGAGGGAGGGGGCAGC
>VZTU01005260.1:70873-102075 GCA_013400835.1 Zapornia atra
GGGGGGAGGCAGGAGGAGGCGGGCAGGGGACAAGACGGGTGAAGGGACCAGGGAGAGGAAGGGAGGCAGCTGCCGGTCAGCGTGGCTCTGCTTGTGCCCGGCTTGGGCTTCGCCACTCTGAACACAGCGATTTCTTGCCCAACTCAACAGAAATGTATGGAAAAGGCACTCCGAAGAGGTGTCAGCCCTGCGAGGCACAGGCGAGGGGCACAGGGCTCTTTCCCCTCTCCCCACCAGCAAGCACCCAGTGCAGCGGGCAGCAGGGCCCCAGGCACACTTCGGCCAGGACTAGCTCTAAGAAGCTCCCTCGGTAAGAGTCGCACACCAGTATGCTCGCCGCCCATCGACAAAGGTAGATCTGGCCTTTGCTGGTGCTTGTGCACTTTAAAGGGGTGGGTTTGCTCCTTTCATGCCCTTTGCATCAATCGTTTGTTCAGGTCAGTGGGGACAGGAGACAAGAAAGCTCCCAGGGCAGGAATCCCATGTGAACGCCAAACATTTCTCTTCCCATTAGGACCAAAACATTCTCAAAAGAGTGCCTGTGAGCACACAGACACTTTGGGCTTCTTTCAGATAACGTTTAGAGGTTTTAGGGGGGGATTTAATATCTATTGCCTCTAGGCTGTGCCAATTGCACCACTGCTTGTTTTTCCTTTTAACTGCAGCCATAGGAAGAGAGCCCTTCGTGTCTGAAAGCTGGGTTTACAGGAGTGCTGAGGAGGGAATCAACAGCATCTTTTCCATCCAGAATTTTACAGAAAGCAGGGAACATTGGAGCTGGACTCCTGTGCTGTGTACTGCCTGACACCTGGGGCAGCCACCCTGTTCCAGAGAGGGAACGTTTTGTGTAAGAGATCTGCCCTGGCCACACACAGAGCACACTCCTGTCAAGACTTGCTTTCTGTGTGCTTCATGACATTTTTTGCTTGACGAGATTCAGCAGTGAGAACCAAACACCACAGCTACAGCACACTGATACAGCCATAGCTTTGCGGCTAAACAGGCTGCAGAAAGACCATCTGGGAAACTGAAGCACCTTTACTTTGCCAGGATTTAAAGCAAATGAGGATGTACTTGCATTGCAGAACATATCCCTGGGTGACTCCAGAACAATTCCAGGTTTCAGAACAGAGTTAAGATAGTCACCGCACCTGTGAAGTGGTTCCGTGTCAAATCTAAGGCCACCCACCTCCAGCACTGGGAAATAAGGGGGGGAAAAATAACACGTGAAGAATACACAGAAGAAACAAGACCATTCAGAGTCCCAGGTGCAGAGCAGCTACTCAGTGCTCAGGTTAGCAGCACTGGAATGGCAAAAATCAGATAAATCCTTTCAAAGATGGCAAGCAAATTGGAACCTGATTTGATTTATGATTAATCTCTGCAACTCCTTGTTGCCTTTCCATCAAATTAGCATGATATTAGTATGCTTGTAGACATGTGTCTCCACTGCTGTGAGGCCATGATCAGCTTCACAACTAACACTGGTTGTTTCAAATTCCCAATTCAAGTCAGAAGGGCCTTGTGCACAGCCTCATCCTGTCCTGCAAAAACACCACATACTTAATTCTCATCAACCGGTGGGATTCACAGCAGTGCTTACTCGGCTGAACAGGGAAAGGATTATTCATATTTAATCACATGCAGATTGCAAGCCATCTCAACTTGACCTCTAAGAAGCTGCTTACAACACTTGTCAGCAGAAAGACTGGAGGAGAAGAGCATCTAAGGAAGATAAGTAACCCCTGAAATACCAGAGACTGCAAAAGGTTTATTTTAAATCCTATAGGTGACCTACATGAAAGTGAAGACTTGAAGAGACTTGCATGGTCAAGAGCATCTCCTAGGAAATGGGTGGTCAAGGCATAACAGAGCAGCTACTGTTACAGATGGGATACCGAGTCCTGTATCGCACTTCAGGAATGTGAATGAAACAACCCTCTGGCCATCAGAACCCATTTCTCTTGCCAGTGGCTGGTGTTTGTTTCTCTACCTTAGAAAGACAGAATTGTGAAATCCATAGGCAGGTGCTATGGCAGCCCTCCCAGCCCTACAAATCAGAATTCAAAAGAGAACTGCTGAAGATGAAAGCAATTTCCATGATGTTTTTAAATACAAACACCGACCGCAGATGGAGCTTTCTAGGACTGGATGAAGCACACCAATGGTGGCCCCACTTAATCAATCAGCTCCCACTTACTGCTCCCTTGCCCCTCCCCAAAGGATTTATTTATTCTAAATCTGCACAGCTTGGTGCACCCAGCAGCACACCACAGTTTGAGACCATCGCTGGTCAGTGTAGGGCAGATAACTTCCTATTACCTGAATCACAAAATCTACTCACCTCACGGAATGGCTCTATTATCTTAACAGCTACAACTCATCAACTACTACTGACCTTTTCGTGCATTATTAATCCACATCACTTGGGGTCTTATGGGAAAATAAGACAACCCATTTCCTCTCAAGTTCCCTGACAAGAGCAAGTGATTCCTTTATGCGTAACAGATCCAGCATGTAACGGGCTTCAAGAAGTGATTGCACTGAAGATTGAGTCAGTGTTTCCCCAGCTTTCAAGTGCATGTAGCAGGAGCTACTGTAACTACAAGATGATGCTATTACAAAACAACCCATATGATTCCCACTTGGGCACATGTGCAAAAAAGACTTCCCATTACTGAAAGAAACTACTCCAGCTGACAAGCCCTGTTCACACTTTACCCTCCATGACACCATTTCCCCACCCTCTAACTGAAAACAAAACCTTATCTTCCAAAAGGAAAGCAATACAAAGATGTACTGACCAGCCCTTCCCACTCAAAATCACTCCTAGCTTCCCAGCTGGATAACCAGCACTTTGGGAGTTTGCGCTGTGCAGAGTAGTGGAGACCTCATCGCTGTGGAACAGAACATACCAGGTGACTGTGATTCCTTCCTTTCATAAGCAACTAGAGGGGGGGAAGGAGAAATAGAGGTTTTTAGACAAAGTTATTTTAAAGTCTTGATTAAAAACCACAGTGGAAGGGGAAAAAGATGAAATTTCTCCTTGAGTCATTGAACACCACATTGAACACATTCAGCACAGGAGAATGCACGACTGAATAAGCTCAGAATTTGACTCAAGTTTTGGCACATAAACCAATACAAGACTCACCCTTCACTGACTGTATTTCAAATTCATACCATCTTAATGCTTAAAAGCTGGCAACTTTATAGTCTAATTTTAGCTTGGAAGAAAACAGATTTTACTACCTTCCCTAGAGATCTCAAAAGCTGCAGACTGACAAATCTAGGCTGAAAGACATACTTATGCTAAGAGTTTTGCAGCATTTTATTAACAAAACATAAGTCAGGATCTGTCATTAACCTTGGAAAAGATGCCCACAGAAAATACCTAGAACTGGAAAACAAGAAGGCTGTACTAGCAACAAATTCTTTGCAGGTTGAATGCTTGCTGAAGGAAGAGATGTACCAGAATAGAAAGACTCCAGATCCATCAGGCCACACTGGTGCATCTGCAGGTTGTTGTAGCAAGCATGAATTCACTTGGCAAACCACATCCTAATTACACACCAGTGTCACAAAGCACTCTGGTGGCATTAGGCATTTTCCAGCCTTACATTCTATAGCATTTTATCACAAATTCAAGACCCCAGTTTTACTTTGGGGAAACAAACAAAATCGAAGCAGTTCTGGGGTACTCTGTAAAGAAAAAAAAAGAAAAGAAAAAAAAAGAAAAGAAAAAAAAAGAAAAAAAAAAGAAAAAAAAGAAAAAAAAGAAAANGAAAAGAAAAAGAAAAGAAAAGAAAAAGAAAAGAAAAAAAAAGGAAAAAAAAAAAAAGAAATAGCTTGGGGAAAAAGCAACAAGCCAAATCGTTTACTGCAGAGCAGGAAGGATCCAGAAAGACTGGGAAGTCCAACGGGCCAGAAACACGCCCTGTCACAAGGGAACACACAGGCTTTCTGAACCACTCATTAGTGGGATCTGGTACACACAGTGCTATTTGTTCTAAGACTTGCAAGTTCTAGCCTGATTTTTTTTTTAGTACTAACTCGATCCACTGCCAGGCTGGTTTATTCACACTAAGAGTTTCTCAGCAGCCACGTTCTAGCCTGCCAATCAAAATGTCCTGCATTGAAGCATAAACATTAACTACACAGCAGTTGAACACTTTGCCCACGTGTATCATGCGTGCCCGAGTACAAAAGTTACCCCACACTCATCTAAGTAGGCATCTGATGGCAAAGGATCTGTTTATCAGAGTTCAAAAAGACAGGCACATTTTTTAATGCTGCTGAGTAACCGTTCCATGCTGTATGTATGTTGTTCCCTGTTTCACAGAGCCTTATTGAGAGAGCTATGTCAGCCCCTAAGTGCCAGCTCTGAGCACAGCAGTTGCTAAAAAAAGAAGTGATTAAATCAAAATTAAGTTCTGGATCTTACAGATACTACTGTCTTTCCTCTATCACTCCCATAATTTGTACTAAATTGAACAGGCTTCATCTTACTATAGTTATTTTTTAAGAGGCAAAATAACTTTGGAGCATTTTTTTCTGCTATGCTGTCATTTACTTAGAGACCCCTAAAAGGAGGAGAAACAGATTTCTTGTAAGATTCCGTTTTACGTAGCCACTAAGAAACAGAACTTACCACAGTGATGTGTTCCTCCCAAGTTTGATTCCTCACAGGTTTATGGTGCTGGCTCATCCATCCCAACAGAGCCCTCAGCTGCAGCCTCCATTGGAGCTCTGCTTCTAGCTGCAGCTTCGTTAAACATTCTTCCTCCTGTTACTTGGTGTTTGCACCGAAAGCAACCAGTAACCTTTAAAGATGCAAGGGAGCAAAGGATAGTGTACAGAGCTGAAGTGCCAGCACAGAGTGAGCAGCTGAACACAGGTCAGAATTTTATGCCAAGAGCAGCACATGTCCTTGCAGTCACTTGCAAAGAGATCAGTTTCCACCTGGCTCACAAGACGCTAAAGCAGCTGCACAGCAATGCTTGTGAGTCGCTTCTCATCTCTGCTGCCCAAAGCTCGCCAGGTTGAGGAAAAATTCCCCCCAAGTCTGACAAACAGCAAGAGCTGTTGCAGAGGAACGCACTGCTCACAGCAAAAGCATGAGTCAGGAAAAGGCTAGGTGTAGGCTGAAGCACGTTACTGCCTCTATCTAAGCCCAAAGTTACCTTCCAGGTGCTACACTCAGCAGCATGTTGTGCACTACCTGATCATTCTGAACTGCACAAGCTCTGTCTCACAGAAGTGGTGGAAGTTAGTGAGCAGTTTAGTTTTAACAGATGTTTTCTGCAAAGCAATCTAAGCTAAGTTTTTAAAAACTTGGATGGACACTACAGCTTCAGAAACTGGAATAAGTCCTCCACTTAACCCAAAAAAAAAAGAGGTATTACGTCCTGCTAGGAATGACTTAACTATTACAGAAACAGTGAATGCTTTGGTATGCAAGAGTTCTGTTCACAGTGTAAGTAGAGCTGCACTGTAATGCCCATATGTACTTCTGGGTGCCTTTCAGAATGAAAGATAACATTTATAAAAGCCACTATAGTTTGCCAGCTTATACCAGGAGAGAAGCTAAAGCAAAAGTATTCAGAGCTGGCAGCTTTCCTTTCTGTGAGAACTGTTATTCTTGTAATTAGATTCCCACTTTGCAGGTATTAAGGATCCCCAGGCTAGCTTAACTCTCTACAGGTCATGAGCTGTTCTAGTACTTAATTTATCAGTTTGATGCTTCCCACCCTCAGCTTGGCGTTGGTGCTATGAAATCACAGTACATTGTCAAGCTGAGAAGGAGGAAACTCCAACAGTCATGCTACTCATTGAGCTGGTCTTCAGTTCAGCTGCCTCACCAAAATTCCTTTTGACCAACAAGGAGTTCATCACAAAATATAAGTACCATTTGTCTGGAAAAGAGTGTGCTACCCAGCTAATTCCTGCCAGGAATAAGCCAGGGCAAAGTGCGGATTTGCTTGAACCCAGGAGCTGCTCAGTATTTCAAGCTGAGCCATTGAGTGCTGAGCAGTACAAAGCTGAGGTTAGTATGTTTTATCAGCACTTGCAGCACGCTGTCCTGCATCAGGAAGGTAGAGACCACATCTGTTTGTGATACTGGTGGCAGTGCAGGGACCAAAGGAGACAAAATACTAGTTAAAAGAGTTGTGCTGAAACAGCCTGCCATTACCAACTTCACACCCCTAGCAGCCTCTACTGGCTGACATTTAAAGATGTTTTGCCCTGTTCAAGTAGAATTCAGCTTGAGAAGCTGTTATCTTGCCACTACTGCTGCCGTATTAATGTATGGTGCACTACCTGCAGCATCTCCCTCAGCGCAGGACTGAACTTTTTCCAGTCCCATGAATGAAGTCATGTAATCATGTGACTGACTGCCCTCTGCAACATGACCTCCGGATGTGACAGAACACTGATGAGTCCAGTGAAGGGGCTGCAACTCCCCCTTCAGTTAATCACTAAGCCATCTGCATTGGGGGCTTTGGCACAAGTTTCCCCTTTTCCTGCCTGGCATCCTTGGTTGTCAGATTAAGAAACCTGATGCTATTAGTAGTAGTATGTTACTACTAACCAGTCCCCAACCCCAAGATATTAAGACTAGAACCACACAGTGGATACTGCAGTTTTACATTTATAGTTGGACTTTTATAATATTCAAGATTAGCACAAGATTCATAACCATAAATTATACATTGTTATCTAAGTACATAAAATGTTAATGATACATGGATTTGAAGAGTGGCACAAAGTAATAATACATCCCCGCTGGCATTCTCAAAGAAAGAGGTGAGCGATGGACACGCTGTGGGTACTACTGCAGCACAGCGGAACTGAGGCACTGTGCCCCATCAGCTTGGGTGGTGCTGTCTCTGCCCACCAGCCAGGGTCAGAACACAGTGTGGCAGGAAGCCGATGCCAGAATTGGTTAAAGGTGCAAATAAAAAGTCAGGATTACAGCCCTCACTACTGCCTCAGTATTTGAGCAGTGTGTCCCCCTCCCCAACCCTGACACTGTGCTCTTGCATCTCTAGTACTTTGGCAGCCCATGCACACTCCTGTGTTCGCTTGCCACACATAGCTGAGGTTTCCTTCAGTACCATTTAACGTCAACAAGTAACATGCTCTCTTCTTGTTAAACAAAAAGGATCTGGGAAATGTTTGCTCTCTGGCATGAGATTTATTTTCTTCAAGTCTCAGATCTACCCCATAAAATATAGAACAGACTCCAATAGCATTGAACCCCAACAGCATTATTGTCCAGAAAAGGAAGCTTTCCCAATATTCCTCTAAACATTCAGAGCAAAAATATTAGAAAGCCCATTTTCTTTTGCAAATTACTGCAAATAAAATGGGGTAATCGGATATACCAAAGCTTCCAACAATTCATTATTAATGAGATGCTTCACTGAATTGTTAACAACTCTGCTACTTCAGTAGCTTCAGCTAAAGCTTTAACAACTTGGTGCCAGGTAATTTCCCAGCTGCCTTCAATGATCTTTGCTAAAGAAAGAAAAATACTCTCTCTTCCCCCTGGCCTCAAGCAGTTATTGCTACATGAGTTAGTGAAATAGTGCTTTAACTTCTGACAAGAGTCTCACAATGTCAATAACAAAAGCTGCCTTTCAGAGGTTGAAATGTAACCGGACAATAATCAATAAATAACAGTAACAGGCATCCCATTGAAGTCTCTGCACCAAGCTGGGCAGCAAGTGTGTTCAGCCAACAGAAGGTCATCTGTGCCTTTAGGACCATTGTACACTTCTTGGAGAAGTTAAAAAGGGATGGGAGGGAAGAGAACAGAGACAGTGAAGGTCTGTCAGAGAGCTAGTTACATATTGAAACCATAAACTGGCGGCTGGGTGAATCCTGGTGCTGTGTATCCATATGGGAAGTTTGCCTGGGGAGGTACTGCACTGGGGCCTGCTGTTAACATCAGCTGCTGGCCTAGAAAAGCACAAGGAAAAAACAAAGTTAGTTTAAGAACCCAAGCTTCCCTAACACTAGCTGTACTATAGGACAAGTTTATGAAAGTTCAGCTAAAAATCAGCCACTGTGTAAGCATACACTAGCAAGTCACGCTGTCATTCAACATGCACCAGAGTGGGCACCTAAGCCATCTGCTCTTGCTACCAGAAAACTACAAATGCAAGGCAGGACTCGGAGGGAAGATAAGTATCAATTGATCTTGAGGGTATGATAAATCCAGCTTGTTTGAAGAGACCATACTGAAAGCCAAGCTGGTATGATTTAACCCATGCATGGTCAGAACTTGGGTAAAGCAATTCAAGCAAATCGTTAGGTCTGTTAGGTCTCACAGTCTGCAGAGTGCTGCAAAAAGCCTGAGTGTACCTTCATACGTTTGTCTTCATGACTAGGAGCACACATGCCTCATACATATGTTAAATTCAGGTTAAGTTATAATCTGACAATGAACCAGTCACATCCTTCCCTTACCAGCCACTTCTAGGTGCTTGTTAACAGAATGTCTCTTCAGAAGATACTCTAAAATAGCAGCACACTTGGAGAGCCATGGTTTTTTGTCTTAAAATGGGTGAGCTAGAAAGCCAGTCTGCCTTTCTACTTGGAAGAGCAGAAGGCAGACACATTCCTCAGAAAGGAATAACAGGAGGAATTTGCATGCTCTGTAAGTTATTCCTGGGGTTGTGCAAACCTTGGTATTCCCTGACCTGTTACTATTCCTAAGGTAGAGTTCTGAGCCATGTAAGAGGAGCAATACTTCAGCTGAGGAGTAGAAGTACTCTAAGAGTGAGATGTCAGTTCAACTTACACAGTTCATCTAGTGGAGACAATCATTTTACTACCTAGTTGAAACCAGTTTACATCAACTGGAGGTAGTTACTTAAGTTACCTCCCCAAACAGAGACCAGAGTGACAATACATAACCAATTAAAACCAAGTCTTTCACCTACCAAATACTATTGGAGTGGGTTCAGTTACTTGTTCCTCTTCTTTTCTTAGGCTCTCAGAAGCATCAAGTTTATCCACCTACATTGAAGCGAACAGGAGACGTATGAAGGTCTTGTTCGGTTCTTGTTACACCGTTCTGTGAGGCTTTTCATGCCTGGCACCTTAGCTGTTCTTTTTATTAGTCCAAGTTGGAGACTATGAAAGTCTGCGTGTTCCCAGCAAGCCTGCCCTGCCAGCTGCTTTAGATTTATTGCAATAAACAGCTGTCAATAGATCATCATTACCTTCAAGTGAAGCACTTCTTGGGCCCCTGTTCTAGTCATTAACTCAATGACCCAGAAAACAAGCCCAGTTTGCAGTTCCAAGCATCATCTCAAATGGGCCTCATCTACACATCTATTAATCTTCAGTCCTTCTCTCCCCTTCAACAAGAGGACCTGGTTATTTGCAAGTATTCCAGAGCAGTGAAGTTTGATCTTATTTAGTACTACAGTTCTAACCTGGGCTGCAGAGTACTGGTTTACCTGTATTCATGGATTCCTTTTAGAGGAAACTCTAGAAACATCATGGAAAGTGCTCTAGCAGTATCAGCTTTATACAGATCCCAGCATTGCGCCAAATAAAGCTCTTCATGCTAAACACTTGTGAAAGTGCTACAGTAAGGCAATTTTTAATTGGTGGCAGGGGAAGAAATCTGAGAAGGCAACAATACCTTCCTTCTCTCAGGCTTAACAAGTTGTGCCTTCCATAGGAGAACCAGTGAGGGTGGAAACTGCAAGGCATAAAAATCACACAGCTTCCCATTGTTACAGGTAGTACTGACATCCTGGGCAAACCTACATTTAGCCCACTACTGTATTTCAGCTGCTCCTCAGCCTCCTTTCCTATTGCAAGAACTGTATCTAGTCTGAGAAGTGCTGCAAGAGGGATCTCATTTTACAGATGTTACCTAGACATGCTGATTAAGTGTTTCCCAGACGTTCTGAACTTTGTAACTCAATTTGAATGGCAGTAGATCTTTAACCAGATCATTTCTAGCTGCCAGCCTAACAGCTCTTCAGAATAACACTAAGTATTTGAGCTACAATGCTATCTGTATTACTATGGATCAAAGCAATTGACAGCTACCAGTTCCAAAGTACTTTTATTACTCTACTTATAACCTGGGATTCCCACATTCTTGCATTAGACTTCCCTCTTTACTGCCCCTAAAGCATTAAGGAACTCTGAACAGAAGTGCAGTTACTCCCCCTGTTGCAGAAGAGCAAGCACATGGAGAGCTGGTATCCCCAAGAAAGGACAAGAGCTACCCTCCAGGAAAGCCGCAACAACTGCCTCATTTGCTGCCCCCAGAAGTTGCTCAAAGTTTCCAATGAGTGCCATTCTACTTTGTGTGCCTGGCCCCTTCTGGGGCATAGGTTATTCTGTGCTTCAACATCTTCTTATGCATAAAAGAGAAATAAGTTCTGGAAGACACATACCCTGCTTATAGCTCGTCTATTCTTTTGTACTTTTCAAGTTAGTTACAGGAGATTTAGACATACCACATTTATAAAGCCCATTCTCCAATTCCATATTTTGCAGTTAATTCAGACTACATTAGTTCCACTGTAAACCACTTTGACCATGCAGATTCTCCTTCTGGCAAGTTATCCCGTATTTAGTACATGTGATTACTTGTAAATCCAACCAGCAGTTTAAGAGACATGATCTTGGACCCGAGGCTCACATAGAAGAATACAGGTGAACTTGTGTGGCAAATTTCTCCTCAGTGGAACATGAGGAAGAGTTGTTCAAGATCTGAGCAAGTACTTTCATTGTACTCACAGGCAAGAAGCTTACAAAAGCTTTATGCTCCTATTCAGTGCCTGAAAGATCACACACTTTGGTTATTTACAGCTTAAGCAATTTGTACTTAGAACACATCCTGTTGTGTGCTTATGAACAGCTTATCACCCAGCCACAACATGTCTGTAAGACATCGAATGGGGTTCAAACACTCAAATCCTCCTCAATCACTTGCTTCTGTTGGAAGGAGGAGCAGAGCCTGGTTGGATTTTCAAGTTGCCCGTGAATAGTTATCCTTTTAGCATTAGCAAGTGAACAGGAAATGAGTTAGAGCTAAATTACACTGCTCTTCTGGCAGAAGCTACAGCTAGATTCCTGTAAAAGAATCCTAGGATATTGAGGGACACAAATGAACACAAAGAGTTTGAAATCAGAGTGTCACCTTATAGAACAGCCCATCAACCTGCAAGAAAATTCAGAGGGGAATACTTAACATGACTGATTAAAGGCAACCTGAAGCAGTCATTTTTAGATTACTCATTTTAATGAAGTTCATTACTGTGATGCCCTATATAACCCTAGAGCCTTCTAGAGAAGTAGCTTAGCATCCTAGAGCTGTGTAAAACAAGCATTTTGGGACCACCCCGTTGGAGTCTCATCTCTGAACTGAGGACTAGCTATCGCCAGCAGAATTGTACAGACAAGCTACACATCTAACGCTCTATTTTTCATTTTAAGCCGTCTTCAGGAGTCTACTCCTTAAAGCTATATATTCTCTCAGACAAGAAAACAGAGTACTTCCATAGTTACACAAAGTAGAGTGGTACAAGGTTGTCTGCACCAAGTCTTTAGCTTCAACTATGGAGCTGCTTTGAACAGCACACAGTTGCTTAAGTCCACTGCTAAAAGCAAAAGTTTAGCTAGACCTCTTTCAGGCCCCAAACTTTGCTAGCTAGCTAGAACTTCCTAGAAGACTCAGTCTGAGGAACAACAATATTCCAAATAGATGCAAAGAGCTCTAGTTCACAGAATGCAAAGACAAGAAGACTTAACTTTGCAGCCTATGCAATACTTACTTTGGTAAGGTACTCTCTCATCACTTGGATGAAATAAGGCATTGCAAAGTCCATGATGTTATGCCTCCATGCCAACTCAAGGACTACATCTGGGTGCAGCAAGTCATAACATGTGAACAGGCAGGCTGCAAAGCACTCCTGCTTGCCTTCTTCCAGGAACCACTGAAGCAGCTTCTCAGCTAGTTCTGCATCTTTGGACTCCGCAGCATACTGCATAGCATCCTACAGGAAAAAACAATAGTTAAGCTCGACCCTTGCCTGTTAGCATCTTGCTCTACCCCTTACATGCATGTTGTTGCTAGCTAAGCCAGCTATTTCACATACCATGAAGTTAGCCTGTAACACCAGGAGCCAAGTGACTGTACATACACTCAGTCAAGACCTCTTATTTTGAGGCAACCCAGATACTTGTATAACATTAACCATCAGGCTTTCCTTAAGTACTTGAAGTGGCCTAAGATTTTGCTTAGTTCTGTAACAGAGAAGATAAACAATCTTTCTAGTGTCTTACCTACCTCATCATTAAGATGTTTCATATTACCCACAGCAGAAAAGATTTTTGTGTCAACTACTTGTGCATCAAGGCAGAAGACATCTGCCAGCACTCCTACAGAGTAGTTAAAAACTGGCCTGTGTGAACTCAGTACAGGTTGGGGACTATACTGATGTGATCACACTGCATCCGTGCCCTAACAAGGGCTCAAGTCTTCAGGCTTATGGAGGATGTTGCACACTGATACAGAAAACGGCACAAACACATCTCCAAATACAGGGCAATGTTATCAAGGTAGACTTAGGATATGCATTTGAACTCCACATTTGAAACTAATGGCACATATTCCGTGTCCAGGAGACCTGGGCTTCACAGCTCAGGCTTCTTTGGCAGTCAGGGAGAAAGGCTGTGCTAACTCACCTTATACAGATGGTCTTTCTTGCATAGCTCCACACTCTGCTTCCAGCGGTTGTTACCCTTATACAAATATGCTGCAATACGCCTGAATTCAATTAGCTCATGCTTCTCCAGACGCTGAGCCAATGTAATGTTATCAAAGTTGTCATAGGCATCAATGGAAGCTCTCAAGCCCTGTTTGAGAGAGAAGTGTTACATATGCTTCCAGATGGTAGCGAGCACTATAGTGGAGAAGCATCTAAGCATGGTGCACAAGTGTTTAAGTTCTGACAGCTGCACAGTGATACAATGGCTACAGTTTCTTTACTGTGTTTATTTCATGCATCTCTCCAAAAGATGACTTAACAAAGCAAGATGCTAACTCTTGTCATACTGACTTCACTTGACAGAACAGAAAAGCTAATTAGCTTTAGAAGACAAAGCATATCTTCTAGACAGCAGCCAACAGAGCCAGAAGCAAATCTTTCACAGAAGTGTTGCCCAGTACACACCCAATATAGACCTTTATAAAGTCTCCTGAGAGGAAGAACTGCGGCATGTGCTTTGTTTGCAAATCACCAGTGTCTCAAGACTTCTGCCTGCAAAACGACTGATTCCACCCCCACTACCATTGCACTGCACACCTTACCTTCCACACAAGGGAATTACTCTGCATCAGACAGGGAACAACAAAAACTATGGTGGCTTTTTGTTGGAGAAAGACAAATATCCTCAGGCCTAGCAATCCATTTTGTGGGGCTCACCTGGTAATCTTCCTCCTCTGTTAAAAGGTTGTTTAGAGCTTCATTAACTCCTTTGTTGTTGTGGTTCTGGACTGAACGCAGATAAGGTTTTACTAGAAGTAGCTGATTAACCTGGAATTAAGATGATTCCCAAACAAGATTGAGTACACCACTTCTGACACTTTATACTCCTGAAACAGGTTCCCACTTTTTATTACAAGAGTTTGTGCTTACTGTCAGGACCCTTTAGACAAATCATCTCGGGTTGTCAGAAGTAAAATAAAACATCCTCCTAGGCCAGTTCACAGAAACACAAGGCTGGAAGAGACCTTTAAGATCATCAAGTCCAACTGTTCCTGTCCTATGCTAAACCATATCCCTAAGTACCTGATCTACCCTTTTTTTAAACACATCCAGGGATGGTGACTCAGCCCCCTCCCTGGGCAGCCTGTTCCAGGCCCTGACTCTTTCAGTGAGGAACTTTTTCCTAACATCTAATCTGAACCTGCCCTGGCACAGCTTGAGGCCATTTCCCCTTGTCCTATCTCCTGTCCCCTGGCTGAAGAGACCATCGGCCACCTCTCTACAACCTCCTGTTCAGGTCATTGTAGACAGTGATAAGGTCTCCCCTCAGCCTTCTCTTCTCCAGACTAAACACCCCCAGCTCCCTCAGCTGCGCCGCATAGGATCTGTCCTCCAGCCCCTTCCCCAGCCTGGTTGCCCATCTCTGGACTCGCCCCAGGACCTAAATGTCCTTCTTATGGTGAGGGCACAGAACTGGACCCAGCACTTGAGGTGGGGCCTCACCGATGCCCAGTACAGGGGCACAATCACCTCCCCAGACCAACTGGCCATGCTATTTGTGATACAAGCCAGGATGCCATTGGCCTTCCTGGCCACCTGGGCACACTGCTGGCTCAGTCAGTCTGCAGTCAACCGACACCTCCAGGTCCTTCTCTGCCTGACAGCTCTCCAGCCAGTCTCCTCCAAGCCTGTAGCACTGCATGGGCTTGTTATGTCCCATATGCAGGACTCTGCACTTGGCATTGTTTAACCTCATCCCATATTGGACTCAGCCCATCGGTCCAGTCTGTTCAGATCTCTGAAGAGCCTCCCTACTCTCAAGCAGATCAAAACTTCCTCCTAGCTTAGTGTCATCTGCAAATTCACTGAGGGAACATTCAACCCCTTCATCAAGGTCACTGATAAAGATGTTGAACAAAACTGGACCCAGAACTGAGCCCTGGGGGACACCACTCATGACCAGCCTCCAGCTGGACTTTGTTCCATTTACCACCACTCTTTGGGCCCACCCAACCAGCCAGTTTTTAACTCAGCAGAGGGTCCACCTCTTGGTATACTTTATGTAAGACAAGATATAAGAGTTATTCTAGCTTTTAGTGTTTCCTGTATCAAGCCAGGACCAGGTTGCTGCTTAGTCTGTTATACTGGCAGCAAATCTACCTGATGGATGTTAACCCTTTTTTCCAGCCAGAGACTGGAGTGTCTGAACTCAAGCAAAAGGATTTTTATTCATCTACCATCTCCAAGCTCACCTTTGAGAAAAAATTGACTGTTCTGGTGTGATCCAGCCGTGGAGATAATACAAGCAAGAGATCATTGATCAGCAGAGGTTTGTAGTCTAAGTAGAACTGCAAGGCTTTGTAGTACAGCTCCACATTGGCCACCTGCATGGTTAGACACTAGTTAGTACTTCAAACACAAGCATGCACATGGTGCTTAAGTTTGGATTACTCAACTCAGCACAAGATTTGTCTCACTTAAAAGCTTAAGTTTCCTTTTAGAGGCCAGAAGTTTTACACTTATATGCAGTATACCTGTTCAATCTAATGACTGCTTTATGTCATCTCCTTCCAGACAGGGAGGTCACAAGCTAGCAGGGTAGCACAAACCAATTCTAACCAATCCGGCATTAAAAGATACTGGTACAGGCCACTCACTAGTGTTAATGTGACCATTCATTGAACTCCTAAAGCTGGTAAAGACTATAGTATTAACCAGTCTCAGTTGTCAAATCTTGTCTAAATTCTTCAGCGATTCACTATTTTCTGCTGCATTCATGGACTGCCCCACTGAAACAGCTGGCAACATTGGCAGAGATCTGCCAGTCTGAGGCTGTGACTGTTCTTGAGTAAGACAGCAGTCAACTCAAAGATATTAAGGAGGTTACACCTTTAGCTTGTGATGTGTGATCCTGAGCAGCCTCTGAAAACATCCTGTGCTAGCTGCTGTCACTCAACAGAATACGCTGCCCAGCAGAAAACAAAGGGTATGAGTAAAATAATCCTTGTGCTAAACTGATTGGAAGTTGGTGTAAGTACAGCAGAAAAAACTGAGTAGTAGCTTAAACTTCTTTTTTTAAATGGTGACTCAATTGTGCATTTTTCCCTCTGTTCTGAGAGCCTTCCAGCACTGATTCAGTAAACTAGTTGCTTACCTTGGCAATTATGTCTTTAAACTGCCCTTCTTTCCAGGCATCAGTGGGATGATTCATCATAGTGATGATCGCATTGTCATACTCCTCATACTTGTCGTAGAGGAATACGAGTTCTGCCCAGAGATGAGCCTGTTCTGCAGCTCTGAGCACCTGATAAAATGAGAAATCAGTCAGTTCGAGTCAGACAGCTTCCCAGCTTCACTTGCAGTGTAGCTGCCTTACTGTGCATACCTTTGGAATATTAACTCTAGACCAAAAGAGCTCCAAGTGTTCCCTCATTTTCTGAGGCTTGAATTTGGAGTACAAAATGGCAAGTTCTGTAAACATTCCCATGTGAGCACGCTCTAGGCCCAAAGCAGCTTCCAAAAGGGCAATCAGTTCTTCAAAGTAGCCACGATCCTGGATGTTAGGAAAATAAGAATTAACTGTATATTCATGACCAACTGGCATTTAAAACTTGTGAAAAAGTATATTTACTTAATTCAACATGCTGTGCTTTTCTCTCTCCAAATGACAGTGCTTAGACTCATAAGGCATGATTCTAAGGAGGTGACAGAACTGCAAAAGAATGGACAGTGAAAACTATCATCCTTCCATTTCCTATGGAAAAATGCCTACAGCTATTAAGAAATGGAGATGGAAGAAGGCATTTAAAGCTCAGCCCTACAAGATATAAGGTTTTATCTGTGACCACTTTACTAGCAGATGTAAGTATGCTGTCTAAAGTCTTCTAACATTTTCAGTGATCTAACCTGATAGTAGCTGATCAGCTCTTCAAGTTCATCAGCATGGATAACAATGTGTAAGCCACAGATCTGCGCCAAGCGGAATTCTTTTCCGTCCACACAGGCGAAGCATACCTGTAGTGAGTTAGCAAATAGTCATGTAACAGGAGCATACCACAATGCTTACTTAATCTCCGTAAATGGAAAGTTCATTAGCAAAGCTATACAAATTTGAGGCCTACATACAGTTCCAAATAGGCATTTCCATAACGCCAGCTCTAGAATTAAAATCCCTGCCATTCATTTTACACTGTTTTGAAATTAAGCTTTATTACTTCGGGCAATACGACAGTTCATAAAAGCTACACTCTGTAGCCAGAGAAAGTTAGCAAGCTACTATCAGAGCTAACTGTAGATAGATATGGATTAAGTCCTTTTTAATTCTCACATTACTGACAGAACAAAGGAGTCAAATTATGCTCCAGAGCAACATGCTTAGAGACAACAGCAGAGCACATTCTGCAGACTATTAAAAAACAGTAAAGAAAGTTACCTCCTTCCAAGTCCTTGTGCTGTTGGCTTTGCGGCCACTATCCACTGCTGCCTGATACTCTCCAAGGTGCACCAAGGTAGATGCCAGGCGAGCAAAGTTAGATACATTGTTATAGAGTAGTTTCGCTGCTTCATACATCCCCTCTTCATAACAGCGATCACCAACCTGGATTCAGAGTCCAAGGTAAAAGAGAGTAACAGCAAGAATCAGGAGTCAGCTAACCAGGAAGTAAGACATGGGAACTACTGATCAAAACATACCTGTTGTATATGGGCATTATTAGGGCCACTAATAAACTCCTCCAGTTCTGACAGACGATTAGTTTTTGCCAAAGCAAAAATAAGTTCTGTCTCTACATAAGACTCTCTAGCCTTCTTCCTGGCCATCTGTAAGAACTTGACTAGGTCCTCCCAGTTATCTTGAAGAAAGAAGAGATATTTAAGATCCTCTGTTTAGTCATTCTGTATTACTCACCTTGTTCACTTTAGGAACAGTTTTTTATCAGTAGTCTCAAGGATCTCCTCCACCATGATAATAAGTAATTTATATTTGAATTAAGAAACTCCTTCCTAAATACAAAGTGACCTTCACAAAAGGATGGACTTCCTGTCCAGATGGTCAGCAATTCTGCCACATACAGCTAGGTACACACATTATACTTGAGTTAATTTGGACTGTTGTCTAAAATATATCTGCACATGAAGATCTATCTTTGGTCTAGCAACACAGAAAAGCTTGTTGATAGGAATCTGACTAAATATTAACTCAGCCATTCGAGGAACCAACTGCTCCCATTTCCTCTGAAACAGAGTTCATAGGCCTCAAGAATCCCTACAGCTCAATATAGATGCAATAACCTAGCTCATATCCAAACAATCCTAAATTCGACAAGGCTTTGCCTTACCATTTCTATTAGCTGCTTGAACAACTTCCATGTAGGCAGATGGATCATCTGCCTTTATGTAGGAGTCAATGGCTTCTTTCACCAAGTCCTTCTGGAGCTGTGCTCTGGCTAACTGGCTCCATACTGCTGGTTCGTTACATCTCTCTGCAAATTCATAAGCTCGGTCTAAGTTGCCAATGTGTTCAATCAGCACCTGTTTGTAATGGAGGTTGCAAATTAAAAATCACAGCTTCATAACGTTATCCTAACAGAGCTCTTCCTTGAAGTACATATGCTGTTCTGTGTAAGAAACATGAAGCTAATTGCTTTTAGAACAGCCGATTCGGTTTGGTGAAGCAAAGATAGTAAGCAGTAGCAATGAGTCTTGCTATCTGTAAAGCAGAGGAGAATTCTGGCTTAACAACAATTCCTAGTAGCATTTGCTTCTGCAAATTTCAAGTACAAGTCTCCAAGGTAGCCACTCTGAATCAAATGCAACACAGACACCTCAAGCATATACGTACTTCTTGCAACTTGATATCATATGGGAACTGTACTTTTAAGTCTTAATGATGTAAGTGGCAGTCACTCCTGAGAACAGACATAACAGTACCCATGCCATTCTCTCACTGGCATTCTATACCTTCATACAGAAACCGCACCTCACCTGAATCGCTGAAGTATTAACATCAAATTTTCTGAATATAGCAAAGGCTTCTTCATATAGCTCATTACTAATGGCAATGTTTGCTATATCTGGGGCATCATAGTTATCCAGCCGATTGATGTATTCCATCACACGAGTGCGGTCAGCCTTAATGGCAGTCAGGATCAGCAGATTCTGGAGATTCCTTTGGTTAACAGAAGGCAGAGGCTATAAGCAGTGCATGGTAACATCTGCTCAAGTGACATGTATTCTATGTGCAAAAAATATACCTGCTCGCTACCAACAACCTTTCATGCCCTGATTGAGAAGCACTGATATTTGCCTGCAAAAGGAAACTGCTTACCAGTATCAGTGTTCTTTTCTTTCAACACATCACTACAAACTGCACAGTGTCAACTAGCTCTATTCTTAAAGCAGAGTACTTTAAATTCTGCCTTTTCACCTGGCTATACATATTTAAGAGCGTGCAGGTCCTTAAACCAAGAGACCCACAAAACACTTGGGTCACTTCACAACCTAAAGACACTAAATAGGCTAAACCCATGGGCAAAGCTTTCCTCTTACCTGTGTTCACTGAATACAGAGTTATCCAAAACAATTTTTTCCAGTAACTCAATCAGTTCGTTAGGCAGGTCAGCAGTCATGAAAGCTTTCACAGTTACAGAAACCTCCTCCGGATCCTGTGTCTCTGATAAAGCTGTTTGGACAACCTGGATTTGAAGGTAGAAAAGTTAAGTGTTTTTCTCAAACAAGATATTTGCTAACCTATTCCACACAACTACAAATTAGGGCTTCAGAACTTTGAGAGTATTTTGTCAGACACCAAGAGCGAGATACTCCTATGATGACTATAGCTATGGAAATCACACCTTGGCTCTGTATAGCGAGCGAATCAGAGGTAGGTCACTCCACATGACAGAAATAATACCTTAATGGAAACTAAGTCTTCCAAACATGAAGGTCAGAGTAAATACCTGCCACTCAATCTTACAAATTTCTGTATGGTTGGGATACGGCCTCAAGGGACCTTGTGGGGGAAGACAGCTATTTTAACACTCCACAACATTTCTGACATCCAAAAAGATCCTCAAACTGAAAGTTGAGCCTTTGCACAGTACCTGATCAATAAGCTGCCGTCTGAATGGGTTGTTTTCTTCCAGAACATTTGCCCAGAGCTCAGGGTCCTTCCTGCGCACCAGGTAGCGAGCCTCACTCTTAAACAGTGAGTTCTCATTGCAGACCTGAAGAAGTTACAAATATTGGCTTTAATGTCACAGGTTAGTACCACAAGATAGCTAGCTATGAATCAGACAGTCTAGAAGACTGACTAGAACTAATTGCTGACCAATGCTAAATGCCACAGACAAATTCTTACCCAACCTCTGATCTGGAAGGATCATGGAGAAGGCCTCCAGCAGAATTTCTATAGCTTCTCCTGGTTTTGCCCGACACACAAATACTGTGACAGTGTCTTCACAGTAACTATTTGCTTCTGTTTGAAGTGAAGACCTGCAGAAGCCTGAAGAACTTAAGTTTTAAATCTAGAAAGGGAGCCACTTGCCTGGGCAGTGTTAAGTAGTGAACTAAGGAATGGTGCTGGTGTTTAAAGCTAGAAATAGGTTATGTATTTGGTGTCATTAGCTTTACAGTGTAAGTGTTCAGAGTAGCAAGTGGCTTGGATTCCCCTGTTAAAATGTTAAGGGTACAGAATAAATGTGAAATCTCCTATGGAAGTGCAGCAAGGACAAGATATTGGTTATGATCCTATTAGTTCCACCAGTTTCAACTTTCAACTAGAAGAGTAGAAACCTGAAGGCCTACTCCCTCTTGTCCCAACAGGTCTTGTTTTGTTAGTATCCAAATTAGCCCTTGGAATCTTAAGTACCTTGCTGGAAGCAAGTTAGTCGTAGTACAATTTTGCTTTACACTGTACATCTATTAATTATAGGAGTTGAGTCCTCTTTTCTAGGAAAAGCAACAGGGTCTCAAAAAAAAAAAAAAATCTTACAGGATGAAGATTTTTTCCATAATAAGAAACACAAGGAAGAACCTGGTACAGATAGGTTTGGTTGGTTAACCAGAATGCTAAAGCTTATCCCAGCAAAGTTTCCTACCAGAACAACTCAGAGCCATCTTCATATCCTGAAATAAAAAAGCCAAATATAGCCAGGTGTCTTTCTTTACAGCTACAGAGGAGGTATTACTTCAAAAATAGCTGTTTCAGTTTGGAAAGTCATGCACTTTCAGCAGCAAGCCTAGATTATACCACCATTCCAATACTCACAGGATAGGCTTTGCCAGGAAACATTTACTACTTTTCAAACAAGGCAAGACAATGCAGTTCTGGCCCCTACGCAGATGAAATTCTTTGCATGTACAAGCACAGAAGTGCAGGGAGTGTTTTCTTCCTCAGTGGCCACAAACACTACAATCTGGCATTAAGCACTAGTGGTCAATTTGAGACTAGAATCTGCTTAGAGAACCCTGGGAATTTCACTTGCCCTTGAACTTCTGAGGGAGGTTCTAGGAATCAACAAGCTTAAAATAGGAGAGGAATGATACCAGAAAAAAGTCCTTGCAGTTTGACTGTCAACATCTATTTTCTTCATTTCTAGTTAAGCATTGGAGCAACTCTAAGGATCAACAACAGCCAGGGAAAATTACCAACCCTGTTCTAGCTTCAGGGAAGCTTATCCTCCTACTGTAGAGCCAAGCTAGGTAACAGCCTGTTCCTTCTGCTGATCAACTGTTCAAGGTTCAAAAAAAAAAATCAAATTAACCAAAGGTTTAACAGAAGGCATATTCATTAGCTGGGCCCAATAAACAATTTAATTTTGAGCAAAATCAGTGGATTAGAGACATGAAAGGTATCTTATAGCTGCAGAGTTTTAGTCTGGACATATGGCATAGCAGTTCTTCATCAGCACAAAAATTATTGTCTCCGCAGAGAAGAATCCTGCCTACCTCAACTCCTGAGTGACACTGCAAGACAGAATTCTCTAAGTGTTAGGCAAATAGCCAGCTAGGCTTCCACTTCAGGCTGCAAGTAGTTCTTTAATGTGTTTATAAATGCAATTTTGCTAACCTTTATGAGTTCCAGATCACACTGCCCCCTCTCATAAGCAACGCAGGCCAGATGAGGGTCCCTCTTTTCACAATATTTGCCAACTACGCGGCTGTCATAGTAAGGATTCTCACGAAGGAACCGCTCTGGGTTATTATTACTGTCAATGTAGATTTTGGCCAAGGCATTATGAGTCGCAGGTTCTTCACAGCCTTCATGAATCCTTGATTCAAGCCATGGCAACAGCAGCTTAAGCCTTTGAAGAAGCAAACATTTTAGGTTCGTAAATCAGACTGAAGTATGCTTGACAGCTACCCATTAACACCTGGCCTCCACTTCAAGGATGTCTGCTGGTCAGACTTAAAAGCAGCTAGAGACTAGCCAGTTATTTTTAAGGAGTCTTAAATGAGTGGAGGCCAGATCTGCAGTTTAACATCGGGGAAGGTTGCAGACACCATTAGTTTTGCAATCTTTCTTTTCAACCCCTGTCCTAGTAGCTGGCTGATCACAAAGTCATTTGTTCATTTTACAGGTAACTACAAACTAACCACACAAGCTCCTGTGCCTACAAGTAGTCTCTCAGGACAGGTTATCCAGATTTACTCCAAAAGCACATCTCATGGTTGGCTGTACAGGAAGTGTTCAAAAGCCACATTATCATGCAGTGCTGTCAGACATTCCTACAAGACCCAATAATCAAGATACTAAGACGACTAAACATATTTTTTCTATAAAGAAACATAAAACAGTATTAGTATTGTATCATTCAACAAAACTGCATCCAATTTGCGGTGGGTGTATGTATACCAGAGTTAGGAAAGCCCAGCATGCTGTCTATAGATAACATTTTCATTACCGATTTCTTTTTTCTACTTCAGCCACCAGCTCATCTGTTGAGAACTGGCCTCTCACCACCATGATCAAGTTCTTAATGACATCTTCAGAACAATCCACATCAAGAAGCCCTCCAACCACCGCTGGTATACGGCTAGGATTCACCTAGAATAAGGCACCATCATTAGTTATTAGTATTACTAATAACCCTCCCCAGTCTTCCCCAAGGGGAAGTTCTAGGTAACAATTTAATATGCACTTCTGAAGCACAGTTTAAGTTATAACATAACTGTATATTCATTCCAGGAAAAGCTATGCTTATAGGTTTGTAATAGACAATGGCTTATTGAAGAGCCTCTGCACTAAAGTGTGAGCATAAGGCAGTAGATTCTGTTTTGGTTTACTGAAATGTTACGTTCTTTCTAAGGATGGAAACAGCAGTAACTTAAAACTGGGTTCTCCTTACCTTCTGTACATAGATCTCTATATACTTCTGCAGGTTATTGCGATATAAGTAGAGCACCAGGTCATGAACAAAGTCAAATCGATCACAGACAATGATCAAAGGAAGCTGGTCTGTGAGCTTTGCCTCCTGTATTTTGTGGAAAAACAAAGAGTAAGCAACCACCGTTTGTTGTGTTTTCAAAGCAGGAAAGTGAGCAAAGTTTCCTTTGCACTAGAAGCTACAATACATTCAAATTTAAGACCAATAACTAAACAGTTAACTTCAAAAGCAAGTTACTCACTATCAATAACATGCAGCCAGTCTATCAGGTGATTTTAAGTTTAGGCTCCTCATGAAGTGCCATGTTAGACCTACATCTCCAGCTTAAAAATGTCTCTCAGTAAGACAATTGCTGGGCCAAGAAGTTAACAATGCAAAATGGAGTGGGATTATAGTGTGAAGTGTTGTAGTAGAGGTTGACTGCGGTTTAAATAAGCCCTGTCTGGCCAATAACCTTGATAAAGCTGCTGAATTCTCCAGCATAATCTTTCCTTCTGCCAGCCTGGGTTCATCTACTATTAGGTGACAAAACACTTGTGAGTTTGGTACAAGTAACATCATACAGGTTAGTTTTAAAGGAACAGAGAATTTGGCCTTGTTTTCCCAGAGGTTGCCTAGAAGGGCTTATTATAAGGCTGGAAGAGGATCAGGCTCCCATTCCAACTACTCAACAGACTACTCACAGCCATGCCAACTAAACCTTGAGTCAGTGTTTCCCTCCATTCGAAGGCTGTAGTTCTGCTGCTAAGCCAAACAGAGAGGACTGTTCAACCCACTAGACAGAAGAGTTACCTTCAGGAAGTTCTTAACCCGTTCGGGGTTATAGCAGTTACTTTCACGACAGATTCTTTCCACTTCCTTTATCTGTCCTGTCTTGCAAGCTGCCTGGATGTATTTGAAGTGAACATCTGGATCCTGGCTGAAGTTTACAATAGAACCCAAGAAATAGAACAGTCCTAGAAAGAGTCACATGTTTTTAACAGAATTAGAAAGGTAAATGAAGCAAGTGCAGACTGTTACAGGCTTTAGCTTGTGACTCAGTTAAACTCTGCTGAGCAAGCGGCTTTCGTTCAACTGCAGGAAAAATCAGAAGGATTTTTCCCATCGTCTGAAGTTTCATCTTAGTTTAAGTCTCTTGAGCAAAGATAGAAAGAATCTAGAACAAAGCTACCCCTAGAATTCACTGTAATGAGCTCACTTTGATAAATGCATCCTAAAGTCCAGCCATGTGACAAGGACCTCTCCCATAAAAGCTCCAATCCTTATTAGCTTTAATCAACTAGTGCTTCAAGTAAGCTGCTCCCTGCCAATACTGTACCTTCATAGCTTTTGAAAGATTCAAAAAGCTCCACAAGAGACTGGGTACCAAGCTGCTCATGGTATTTTGAAGCAACTTGCACACAGAGCTGTAGGTTTTGCCTGATGTTGGCTGACAGCATGGCACGCAAACACTCCACAGAGTCTTCAACTGAGAGAGAGCCAAAGAAGTTCACAAGCCACTGCAGAGAGAAAGAAATTTTACTCAGTAACTTTAACAGGATTTGACTTCTTGAGAGACCACTAGCCAGAATGTCTACCCCAGCTAGAGAGAAGGATTCTATAAGCTAAGACCAAAGACTTAAAGAAGCACACTCATCTTTACCACTACAAAAACAGTTTGGCAGTAAGGTTTAAAATGCCCACCTGGGAAACTGAGGTCAGATTTAATTCACTGAAAGTACAGATTACTGTACTGTCCTTAGCCAGACAAGAGTACTTGAATTACAGCTACGTGTGCTTACAAAACATCTTGTAACAGCTGCAGGAATTTTAGCAGCTACAGAAGTGCTAAAGAGTGTTCACTTAAGCTCGCGCTTTCTTACCCTGCACAGACTTACCTCAGGATTCAAGAGGTGAGTATGAACAACAGCACGTTTAATATCATAGAGATCAGTGTAGTGTTCCAGAGCTCGCTGGAGCAAGCCTGCTTTTTCACACAGCTGGGCAATGTGAGCACGATCATAATGTGTAAACATTTGGTTCCCGAGAATGGCATCTGCAACCTAGGGGGTTACAGTTCGTACTCAGACTGTTACAGAATCACAGCAACTCATGCTAAAAGATATTTAAAAGTCACAGTAGTGACTCATTAGTAATCTTTGATGCTGCTAAACTTCTTTTAGATATCAGTATCAGACATCATATTCTTGTGCAAGCCTACTATTGTATCTTCTTCACTTTTTGGAGAAACTAGGTTAAGAGGAGATCTTACTTGGGGGGCATGAATCAAATTCATTTCCAGGAGACGAGTCTGAAGATGGCCTTCTGCAGGGCGGTTATTTTTCAGGGCATCCAACAGAAAAGATGTGCACTGCTGAATAAGGCTGTTCTCCATGAACACATCTACAATCTATCAAGATTGGTCAAGTTAGAGAAAGTCATCTATATACGCATATGCACATTTATCTATATATAGGAATGGCCTGGATAGAAAGGCAGCTCATCACAGCACCTAGCACACACTATTCTCCTTGTTTCCATAGGATTACTACCATGGTAAGATAGACAAGGGTCACACTTTGTTTTCTTTTTCTCTAGAATGGAAACAGCACATTACTTTGAGCTATTATGCCAGTTTTTGCCACTCACTCTATTGAGTTTTAAAACCGTAGGAAAATCCCATCCTCTCTCTCTTGTTGGGACAGTTGCTACAAAAAAGCTAAGACTTTTTCTAAATAGTTAATAAATAACGCAAATTTCTGCCTTATTTCTATGTCCATTTAGCTAGAAATAGCAATTGGAAGCCTGCACTCAACTTCTGTTTATTTGCTGCTCTTCCCATAAATCCACTGTATGGTAAGAGTTAACATGTGCTCCATTAAATCCAACAGTAGGACAGCAACACTATTGCTTACACTATCAATATGACAGCGTTAGCCAGAAAACTTCCACAAGAAGTGGCACACTTACCTCTAAAGATTTAATGGTGACCCAACTTGACTAGAATAGTTTAATCCCCTTTCTAACCAAGCCAACCAGAGACCTGAACTGGCCTTACCAGTCCCCAGAATGGTACCATGCTACTGCCTCTGTCTAGAAAAGAGACCAGTGCTCTTGTAGGCATCACCTGGTTAATGTTAGCCAGCGGCTCCTCATCCTGTACCAGCATCTGAGAGAACTGCAGGCCTTGCTCTGGACTGACTCTCATCACACTTCTCAGTAAGAAGATCCAGTCTGGGGTATAGCCAACCTAGAGATTTCAGAAAGAGTTATACATGTCTAAAGTTTTACACATCTCCAGCCTTCACATCCTTTAGCACAGGCACTATGAAATTCTGTGAGGTTGCTGTGACCATCCCCCATCTTTCAGCAATTCTCAGACAAAAGCACTGCTGCTTAGTTGAGACAAATTCACATTCACCTGCTTCATAACTGAACTCGTGCCAGGGCATTTACCTTGCTAGGGAAGAAAACTACTAGGAAGAACTCTTTCAGCGGTCTTAAGGCATTATCTACCCAGTAAGGTCCTAAACTTACAAGTGGACACCAGGCAAATTGTTCTGTAAACTGTCCCCCAAAAAAGACTTTGAATTCAGGAAGAATTTTGTCTTTATTCTCTAAAATAAGCTTGGGCCAGTCTGTTAAATTTCACAGTTCATGAAATTCTGGCCGTTCCAACTTGATTTTTGCAGACTGCTCAGCCCTTAGTCATACGTTATGATTTGCACTATAACAGTGAAGAAAACACTGTTTCTCAACCTCATTTATCAGTTCTAAGTGACAGGAATGAAACTTATCTCAGAAGATAGCTTGAGAATGCACACATTAAACATACGATAGAGTCCAGCAGTTTGTGATAAACAACTTTACCTTTTTTGCATACAGCACTATCTTCTGGAACTGACCAGTTTCAGCAAAGCACTGAATCACTTTGTTTGGCACATTGGCACGAAGATAAACACTGAGTGCAAGGGTTGGGTCGGCTGTCTTCACCAAGTCTCCCAGCTCCTCTGAGCACTCCAGCTGAGGTCAGAAGTTGTATTTTGTCAAGCAGAAGAATTTAGAGACATAGTATCAACAAAAGTATTGCTTACACAATTGTTACAAGGCAACAGAATTAAGGTAGTTATGATCAGCCTACCTTGTCTTCCTTCAGCCACTTCTCCAGAAGCTGCTTGCGGCCCTGCTGTAGGACAGGGCGACAGAGCTCCAGAGACTCAAACTTGTTCAGCTGTCCCTGGTCAAGCAATATTCCAAAGTACTGGAGCAGGGGAGAGGCCTGCCCAGGCTGAGCTGGTACACTCTGGAACTTCCTGATTGTATCACTGGTACGTAGAATTCCCTAAGAGGCACGAGATGGAGAGAAGCAGTATTTAATTAGCGAAGGCTGAGTAAAAACAGAGTAGTCAAAAACTGTGTTAAGCTACACACTGAAGCATCTCAAGCCTTCAGGGTGGAGACCTTCAAACCAATGACTTTCTAGCACGAAGTCAGTGGCCACAGGAAGTCCAGCTGGACCGGATTGGTTGGAAAAGGATAATAGGTGCTCCATTATGGAATACAGACGAATATAATACTCAGAGAAGCCAAGGCTAGGAATTGCAGAACTTCAACTTCTGAATGTCAAGTAGCGAAATCCAATTGAGCTAAGCAAGTCTAATAAACTAAGATAAAACCCATTGACTTTACCTTTGGAGTTATTTACCTTTGGTGCAGATGCAGCTACCTTGGCAGCATCTGCGTAGCTTCCTTGAGCAAATAAGGTGTTGAACTTTCTGGCAAACAATTCCTCTGCCCCAGCTAGGTTACTACGTATAGCCATACGCAGTCCCAAGTCAGGATTCTGGAGAACATTTGTAGCATAGTTCACTATGTTGTCTTCCTCAACACATACAGAAAGCACCTGGAAAGGACAAAAGGTATGTGTGGAACATATTCTACAACTGCTATGAAATACAGAACCAAATGGCTTGCAGCCCACCAGTGAAGTAGTAGATTATTAAAAGAAACCTTAGTTCTCCCCAAGCAATTCTAAGAGTTTAAAAACTGACTAAACAAATAGTTAGTTGCTTCTTTCCATAATATTTCTTGCATCAAGCCACCCATTAGGTTTGTTACATTCCATCAGAGATTTAGAAAGCTCAAAAACAATTCTAGATTTGTTACCTGTCCTTTTTTGTTCACGCCAATAATGCCTGAGGTAGGTTCATGAGGAGCTGTAACAAAGATAGTGTCAGCACTAATACGGTTCATGTAGATGCACACTCCAGACTCCAAGTCATACATGTGAATATATCCATATTTGGTGATCAGGTAGATAACACCATGCTTAAGTCCAATCTGCCAAAAGATGAGTTTTTATTAGTCAAGACGAATGTAACAGTTAAGACAGCTGCCTTTAGCTTAGTCACAAGACAGTACCGCACTGACATGCCTTTGCACCAACACTAAGAACAAATATAGCTTCAGGCTGTTTCTTTACAGACTCAAAGCAGCGAACAGCTTTGTTGGCCATTTGGAGCCACAGCTGCCCTGAACAGAGAGGTTGAAGGGAAAATAAAATTCATCTGTAGCAAAGGACATAGTCCTCATCCCAATGAACCAGACTGAGGGAGAAAGTTTGGGCATATTTAGTATTCTAGTCTAGATATATCAGTACAAGCTACTGTTTAGAAGTATTGAGATAAACACACTCTTCCAATCCAACGCACCAGCAGAACCTAAACCAGGCTCAGCATCTGAGTACTACAGATTACCTGTCAAGTCACTTAAACTGGGGAGGCTTTCAAGTCAAAATGGTCTTCAAAGTAGTACTTCTGCTCCAGTAGTATTTACAGCCTCAAGCTGAAGTAGACCCACATGGACCTTGCCACGTAGACAGCTTGTTTTGTTTGCATTAGTTTAAGGCATCTTTTGGTTCATGTGCAAAGCTGGTCTATTAGACTGGTCAGAATTGCATGCTCTGACATAGTTTACTTTTACTATACAGTTTGTCTTCCTGCAGACACATTAAGTGAAGTTGAGTCTGTCAAGGCAACCAGCTATGTTCTTTGCTAAAGAACCTCCCATTAGTATCCCAAATTGCCTCTTCTGTTACTACTACAAGAGGTATGCTGATACAGGACTCCTTACTCCATTTGTCTCGTAGTGACATCTGCTGTAGATGAAACAACACTTTCATGTGAAGTTACATTAAGCACCCTTACATTCTTATCTAGAACTCTGAACAGTAGTAGGAAGGTCCACAGTCAAAGCAATGTTAGAGACATTCTACCAAAAAGACTCGGTTTTGGTTTTTTGGAGATCTGTTTGTTGCTATTGTGAGTTTTTTTGAAGCATGTTGTTTTCCTTTTAAAACTACAACCTTAATTTGATGTATCTGGACACATAGTAGAGCACCCTATATATATACTCATTTGAGTTACTGTTTTAATGTCCAGGTTACCTCCCACAAATCTATTAACACCCCTCCCAGAACTAGGAGGAATGAGAGCAAAGCACTAGTAGAAAACATTCTTTATGACAGATGGCATCTACTTGCCAGGCTATAAAGTTTTTTTTGGGGGGTGGGGGTCAAACATTTACCTGCATTGCCACAGGAAAGTCAGTCTGTGCCTCAGGTGGGAAAAAAACATCAACAGCTTTCTTCACAAATGGCTGATTTCCTGTAGCTGGCTGACCTACTTCAATTATGTGCAGCTAGAAAGGAAAGAGTACATGTCAAAAGACTGCCTGCAAGCATAGCCACATAAAAGACGTTCCTCTCCAGATACATTACTGAAGTCATCTGCCATACTTAGCTGATAAATATATGCCCAATCCTGAACCAACAATCTGTGGAACTGTGCTCCAGACACTTATCAGAGGGACAAGTTTTCCAGAACTTGATAAAGTAAAAACCAGGAAAAGCTAAAAAACCACAAAACAAACCCACCAAAAAACCCAGGACACCACCACTCTAAAGCAAAAAACCAAATCCCCCGTGCTTTCTATGAAAGCAGACTATATTTCTATCTAAAAAAACTTGTTCAAGATGTTCTGAGTCAGACTTGTCAGTTTGTCAACAATCTGTGTAGGGTAAGACTAGAAAGCTCAAGATATTTTAGTGTTACCTCAGCTCTCTACAGATTGCTCAGTAGCTGTGGCATATTCAACTGCTACTGAATTCCACTATTCATTTGATGTAAGTGTACCTACAGCACTAAGGTTTATCTAGCTTATTTCTATACTGGATTAAAGACGTAAGGGGCTGCTTTGTGACTTAACTTCATATGCACAAACCATCACATAGGCACATAAAGTGAATGCTTTAACACCCTGAGTTCAGTTCTCAGTGTATCTACATTTGTTCTTACATCTAAGTTTCAAGCAACTCAGACTTCAGAGTTTCTCTCCTATTGAAAGGAAGTATTGTGATGCTGACAAGACATGCTGCACACATGGTTCCCAAGCTGTTCTTCAGAGACTGTACTCTAAACTGTGATCACTGAAGTTCTGTTACTATAGAGTTCTGCTACAGTAGACCAGGAAAGCAGCTGTAGACTTTACCTTGCCCCCTGCAGGACTTCTCACTGCAAAACAGAAGAGGGTGGAAGGTTTGGCATTTCCCTCTATTTTGAATTCTGCAAAAGCAGCTGCATGGCCCTCTATAGGTTGGGAGACTTTTCTGTCAACTGAGTACAGCTGCATTGCACCAACCACGCGATTTTGCTAGAAGAAAAAAAAAAATGGAAGAAAGTTCAGCTTTTAGAGATAAGATTTCAAATGTTTATAGTAAGACCTTTGGGACAGTAAACTAAAAAGCAGCAAATGCCTCTCATCCCCCTCCTCCAATGTTTTAATCACATGAAAGGTCAAGTTATTCTTACACAAGGGTTTTTTGTTATTTTTGTTCTATAGAAACTAAAGTTAAGAAGCTAGCAGCTATTAAGTGGGATGTCTGTCCCAATTGTTTTCACAGCACACTATTTCCAGGTAACTTACCTGTGCTGAAATTCCTATCAGTAGCAGCCATTTTTGGTGTTCATCTGTTCTGTAATTGATGATTTGGCAGCCCGCAAGACTACCATGCTTGCCAACGATCTTTTGG
>VZTU01005262.1:1357-21685 GCA_013400835.1 Zapornia atra
AACGGGAGGGAAGAAGGGAGCGAATCTCTGATTAAAGTCATGAGTGCGAAGAGGCGAGGGGTGGGGGGGGAAGTAGAAGTGATAATATCTGGGGAAGAAAAGCAGCTTGTTGGGAATCACCGGAACCCCACTGCCCATTCCCTGCCCCTCCCCGCGCCATGTTGGAGGGGGAAGAAGGGAGTAAAACCGTGATGAGTTTTAAGTTTGCTAAGAAGGGAGGGGTGGGGGGAAGGTGCTTGAAGACCTGGCCGCTTCTTATCTCGTTCCGGTTCACTGGGTGTAGTAGTTGTAGTAAGTAGTAATAAATCACTTTTTTTTTCTTTCCTTTATTCTGTGCTGCGTCTGTTTTGCCCATTGCACTAATTGGAGAGTGATCCCTCTGTCCTTGTCCCAAGTCCTAAGCCTCCCAATATCTATTTTCTCCCCCTTTTTGGCTGAAGGGGGGAGTGAGCGAGCGGCTTGGTGGGTATTTGGCCTTTGGTTAGGGCCAAAACTACCACAGTGAATAATATATTCTACCCATATTATTCCCTTTGATCACTTATCAGAAGAATGCTGCTACATACTTGGGGTTTTTTTTTCTGTGTCTTAGATTAAATATAGCCTTTCATATCTGAAAACCATGTTAAATATATGCATTCAGTATGAAACTGAAATGAGTGCTTATGAAATAATGTTCACTGAAGCATCTGGTTTTGTTTGAGTTGTAGCATTAAGGATTCCAAATTAGTATACTCCTCTAGTGAAATCCTACTATAAAAATATGCATTAGGAGTAATCCCCTTATTAAAGTTTTCAGTGCAAAAAAGCCCCAAACTTTTTTAAAGAAAGTGAATCCTTTTTGGGGGAAGAAGTGGAGTATGATTTATTTTATAGTTTGGAAATTTATTGAATTCTATAATCAAGATATTTTCATTCTGAAGTGGTTGCACACAAGAAATAAAGAAGGCAGGACAGATAAAGATTTAGCAACAATTGTCAAAAACTGTCCACTCACATTGAAAATAACTACTTTGTTTTGAAGTTTGTGATCAATACTGTGCTGTATATCTTGTGGTGGATCCCACAACAAGCCTCTGTACCACTGACATTATCTCTTAATTGTATCAGAAGAAGAAGGGTGGACTAACAGGTGCATTTGAAGTGATTTAGTTCTTTTTCGTGAAAGTTTTATTCTAGATAAATGAAAGCTATTAGTTTGCTTCAGGAATAATTATGTGTCAGAGAGAGAAGAATTTGTAGCAGTCTGTCACTAATCCTTTGCTCTGAATCAATAAAAATATGTCTCTAGGACCTGTGTATTGAAGTGCTATAGGAAGGGGCACCGTTATAGGAAGAGAGAATGGAATCTGAGCTTTCTGGCACTACATCTTGAACTAACCATAGCTGTGTGGACGTGTGATTAAGCTCATGATTTCCATGTTTCAGCATGGCACACCCAGAAATACTCCAGATCTGTGTCTGTACACGTGGTAATAATAAAGGAAACATTTTTGAGATGGAGTAGGAGTCTAGACTGATGAACTGTCATTTATGTGCTGGCATATGCTTTAGCAATGGATCTGCCATTTCTCGTTGGAGAAAAAATGTTGCAATCCTCTAGACAGTGGCAAACAGAACTGGCAGTTAATAAAGCAACTCTGGCATGTTTGCTGTAGTCTCCAAAGCTGTGACTGATTTGGTGCACCTTGTCTAGATAAAGGATGTTCCTATGGAAATAGTGGAATTCCAGATACTACATTATCCATTGGAGCCAGAGCAGTTGATAGCATCCATTTGCCAAGTAGTTGTCTACTGAGGCGTCTTCCAGCATTTGCTAACAGGAGACGATGTATTTTTTTTCCCCTGAGCTCCACCTGGCTGTTTCCCTGCCTGCAAGCTGAGTATCTGCTGTTGTCTTCTTTGCACTCCTTTGCACAGACATTCTCTCTGGATCTCTTGATACACCAGTGGGCAATTTGCCATGGTCTTGAAAAAGGGAGGATAAGAATAAAAAGGTGAATAACACACATCTGCAGAGAACATTTCTCCACTGGGTTACAGCAAACCACCTCATACATGTAGTGCAGATGCTCTCCCTGGTTGCTGTGCCAGGGACAGTGCAAGCCACTGATCCAGATTCTCCCCAGATGTAACAGGCAATATTAACAGTTCACAGCGCTCAGGCAATCAGATACAAAAATAAACCATTTGTGGTAGGGAAAGACATCTGTCCCTCTTTGCTAGTACCAGTTTCTCTCAGTAGATCCAACTATTCAGATAAGTACCAAAAGTAAGTTTTCTTTGGGGACTCCTGAGAGTTGGTGGAGTGGGAAGAAACTAAAAATGAATTTTCTTTTTGAAGGAGTAGAACCTGATATGAATAATATCTTTTAGATAATCAGGTAATCAGAGATAACAGCAAAGGGAATGACTTCAGCAGTCAAGCAACTGTAGGTATGAACCACTGAAGGCAAAGTGTACAATGTTGGGTATTAAAAAAACCCCAAATTCTCACTGTAGAAAACACTGGGATGGATTTAAATTAATTCTTGAGAACTTAATGCATCTGTGGGAGGAAACTTGAATGACCAAATCAATGCAAGTCATTGCTAATTGCAGGGTATTTCACATAGTGTAGCCATTATGTCTCTCACATTTCCATCTGTTGTTTGTTTAATGTGGCCTGTTGTGTTTGTGCTGAGAGATTAGCAGGTTAACTAAAATGTTAATGTGAGCTTTAGCAGAGCCCAGAGAAAAAAGTGAAAGCAGAGTGTCTGAATGTTAGAAGCTTATTATCTAAAATTTAAACGCTGAAGGAGGCATCCATTGCCTGTAGCTTGCAAAGTGCTCTGAGTAGGCAAGGAATACACAGGCATCCATCATCCGCAGAAAGGATGCTGGGCAGCTAGCCATTTCATCTGCCATTGCCATCTACCTGCCAAACTCCTCTTCCCTGCCTTGTTTCAGAGAAAACATACTGTGCTGAAACATTCTGCTGACATATAGTAATAATAGCCCTACACATCCTTCTGTGATTTTGTTTTGTCTTTTGGTATCTGATTTTTTCTGTATCTGAGGACAAAGAGAAGCCCTAAAATGAACCAACCCCAAAATATCATTTGTAGTTGGCAACTGTAGTGAGCTCTGGGACAAGTGGGGAATGGACACAGACTATTGATGGAACCACAGAAAAGAATAATGTGCTACACCCTCAGCAAACAAGATTCACGCATATGCTGCTGCCCTTTTTAGGAGCTCCTTTGAGCGAAGTTTTTTTTCCTGATTTCTATACCGCCACTCTCTCCCCCCAAAATTGCCTTTTTTACTTCTATATGGTTCATTCAAGGAGCAATGACCACTGACATCTCAGCTGTGATTTATCAAAGCATGGAAATACTTTGATGCTGTAAACAGGAGGTGAGCTAATTGATGTAAAATTTCAGAACAAAATAAAAGTCAGTTAGAGACTGCAGGGAATGCATTTTATGAGAAGGTAGAATTACAGTGCTGCTTTGATTCAGGTCCCTGGTTTCACAAAAATTGCCTTTGATTTTTGAGTGTGGTTGTATAAAACTCGAGTTTACCTTTCCTAAGCAGATGATATTCATTTCTGCGAATTTTCAAAGACAAAAATACAATGACCCCTTGTTCAGTGTACTTTTAATCAGAACAGAAGCTGCTGCTGCTGCTTCTTTGGCTATTTCCATTCCTTTCTTTCAAAACATCTGGATAGAAGTAACAGACAATATTGACTGGTATCTTATTTGGAAAACATTTTCCAAGGATATGGATGCAGCAAAAGGAACTTTTTGGAGTGCAAGTTGTACATTAAATTTCTAGCTGCAAGTATTGTTTCTTTAGAACTAAATGAAACACTGGACGTAATTCTTTTGGCTTGTTGTCTATGAACTTGAAAATTATCTCACCTATCCTCTCCTCTGTTGTGTATCTACGTAGATTAAGTCCTCCTTTTGTCACAGTTCATGTTTTCTAGTTTTCTAGAAAACTTTATATGGCAGAGTACTTCAACTGGGGCCTTGCAAAGACTGGTGAGGGTAGATAGTATATGGCACACATCCTGCAGGCTGCAGTTATGTTTGATTGACCTTGACAGGTTTTTTTCCAGACCAGAGGCTATTTGATTATTGCCCCCTCCCTGGCAGTGTTCAAAGCCAGGCTGGATAGGGCTTTGGGCAACTTGGGCTAGTGGAGGGTGTCCCTGCCCATGGCTGGGGGTTGGAACTGGATGATCTTTGAGGTCCCTTCCAATCCAAATTGTTCTGTGATTCTGTGTTCAACATTTCCTACAGTCTAGCCCAGAAGAGACACCTCTCTTTCTAATTCTGTCGATAATCTGGATCATGCAAAATTGCATTTTTTATGCTTATGATATTTGTGATAGAGACTCCTTTATATATCATGTTCATTTGGGAAAAGGATGGGCTAGCACTTGCAGACTGAAGCAAGGCAGTGCCTGAAGAGGTTCCTTACTCCCAGAGCAGGAGGAGAAAATGTACTGCTTTTCCAGTTCCTCATCAGATACAGGCTTTCATACAAGTATAAAATCTTACCAAAATACTAAAAAATCCTTTATTTCAGTCTACTATGTCTCTATTAATACATTTATTTTAACATAATGAAGTATGGGTGGTCAAAGGGTGAAAGTCAGAAAAACTGGGTAATGATGGTGGTTAGCAGATATGGGTATTAAATGATCTGTGGAGTAACTCTGAAGTGAGAGTTGGAGAGGAGATGATGTGATACCAAGATATGACTGAAATAGTCTGAAATAGTGTGTTGGCTTCTCTTTTCTTTACTGAAACCATGATCAGCTCAATACTCTTTTAAAAAGGTAAGAAAAAACTGGATTCTAGATGTCTCTATTTCTCTGCTAATCAACATTAACTTTTTTGCTAGCAAAGCAAAGATAGATAAAAGCTTAGATCTGCTATGTCCCAAGTTGTTGATAAGCATAAAATAGAAATGACTCAGAGAAAACAGTATGGACAGCTAGAGAGGAGAGGGATGACTAAGTTTGAGCAGATGTAAGGCTTTTCCTGTTTTCTTCTCATAAGCTGTGAGAGAGGATACCTGTATCCAAAGTGGGGTTCTGGCCTGATCTGTGCAATGCAACAGATTGAGCACTACAGTCTAATCCACGGCCTCTGCCTTTCTGCAATGCCCATGCTGAAACTCAAATTCAACCAGTGGAGAATTTTTGTGTGGACTCAAGACACACTGAACCTCTTTCACAGTGCAGTGTCACACTAAATTTTTCCATCCAGAATTAGTTTTGGGGTCACTGTTATGTTTGATAGCATGCTTTTACATGTTTGTTTGTCCTTTATTGGTCTGCAGCTTCACGTTACTTCTGAATTTACTACATGTACCTGCTTTATGCATGTTAGGTACTATGTGTTTGTCCTCTCTGTTACCCCTAAAACCATTTTTGTCTGAAACCAGATTGGCATTTCTTTAAATGACCATGTGTAAGTTGTTCTTACCTTCCAGTGCCAAGGCTGTGCCCCACTGCTTACCACCACAAGCCAATACCCCCCTGTACCACATCCTGTGTCTCCACTTGTGAAGGCCTGTGCAGGCAGACCAGGCTTGCATCTAGAGTTATGTTACAGTTTGTGTCCTGAGCTGCATAAAAAGATGTGTAGCCAGCAAAATGAGTGGGGTGATTACTCTGTTTTCATGAGACCTCACCCAGAGTACTGCATCCAGCTCTCGGCCCTATGGGAAGTAGAAAGTCATGGACCTATTAAAGAAGGTCCAGAGGAAGGTTATAAAAATAAATGATCAGAGAGCTGCAACATCTTTCCTGAGAAGAAAGGCTGAATTTCAGCCTATAGAAGACAATGCTCTGGGGACACCTTAATGCAGCCTTTCAATATTTAAAAGGGGCTTTTAAGAAAGACACAAGAGACCTTTTACCAGAGCTTGGGGTGACAGGACAAGGGTCAAAAATTTTACATTGGAAAAGGGTAGGCTTATACTGGACAAAAGGAAGAATTTTTTATACAATGAGGGTGGTGAGGCATTGGCACAGGTTGCCCAGAGAAGCTGTGTTTGCCCTGTCTCTGGAAGCGTTCAAGGCCAGATTGGATGGGGCTTTGACCGATCTAGTGAAAGATGTCCCTGCCCATGGTAGGGGGGCTCGACTAGATGATCTTTGAAGGTCTATTCTAACTCTAATCTTTCTATGATTCTGTTAGCCATAAATATATTCTATATAGAATAAATCTTTGTTACTGCTATGTATTTAGAACTATGGTGGTACTATACACAGATAAACAAAAGTAAACCACATTACATAAAAAAAGAAAATGCAAAAGAAATTACTGCCACAGCAAACCAAGTAAAAAATGGTTCACACAAAGCAGGCTGGATAAGCCTCAGTTCTGAGGCTTTGCAAACTTAACCCAGATCCTATGTCCTGTTACTACCACTGCTAGAGTTACAGCTCTGCAAGGCAACTGGGAGCTGTTTGGCAGCTTGTTCTAAAAGCCATAAGGTGAAAAGTAAGTTTGTAGAAAGTGACTTTTGAAATATGCTGACAAGTTCCCATAAGGTCCATGGCTGCTTGGGAGGACTGTCCCTCCTGTGTCTCTTTCCTCTGGGGGGCTTCTGAGTATTTTCACAGGCGTCTGTGATGCAAGGGATAAGAAGTTTGACATTTTAAGTGGTCGGTGAATTAAGATTTGGGCTTGAGCATAGCTGAAATGCTCTCAGGCAGTTACACCACCTCACTTCCCAACCTGAGGGGTCTCCTGTCACCTATGATCCAGGTTCAAAACCAGCCATATATGCAAGGTCAACAGCTCCATTTAAATTCTCCCACAGAAGGAAAGACTGAGCTTTTCATGGCAGGAGTGTTTTTCTCACTTAATAATAGCAGCAATCAATTTATGTCTCAAAGGCTATTTGTATTTCTAGCTCTATTTTTGGTTTTACTTTCTTCTTTTTTTCCTTCTCACAGGAATAGCATTTAGTTTCTATATGAAAGTAAAAAAACCAACAACCCCACCCCGCAGAGTTTCTCCATTCCTTAAAAACTCTATCTAGAACTATAATGTAGTATTTCTCCCTCTCTTTTCCCTAAACACTTGTAATTGTCTCAGGAGTTGGTCGAGAAGAAAGATTTGGCATGCCAGATTTTCCAGTAACTTTTCTGTCCCATTCAGACGACTGGCAAAGTAACTGTTTTGTTCCTTTTATACCACTGGAAATCCCACGCGCACTGAGCAGTTGATTTTCTGCCTTTTCAGTATGTTGAGATCTTGGTATTAAAGAGTGTTCCTGTTGTAAATTACTGTAGTCTCAGAAATTTTTTTTTAATAATTCTGTACTGTATTTATCAAAAACATCCTGACCCAAACGATACCTTTGTCATCAATTATTCCCCTCTTACACATGAAAAACAAAAAAAAAAAGTTATATGTGATGTTGCTGCTAAATAGTATACCTGGAAGAGAATGGGGAAGCCGATGCTATTTTGGATGTAGAGTCTGGGTGTTTCAGAACAGCTTGCTGCTGAGAGGTGGGAACCAGGGAAACAGTAGTGCGATCATAGAACAAATTCAGCCAAGTAAGTTTTTTAGGTTACTATGGTTGTATTGCTCAAGTATATTGAAAATTTACTTCTGAAATTCAAAACAGGACACAAAGGTCAACCTAAACCCGTATTTTATTTGAATGACTTGGATTTTAAATAACAGTAAACAGAAAATTCAACAATAAAACTACCATGTTTCCAAGACAACAAGTAATGATCTTTTAGTTTTAAACACCAAATCCAGTCGTTAAGTCCAACTCAATATTATTGAAATGTTCTCAAAATTAGATGTAGTCAATGATGTGAATCTAAATATCTAAACCATCCATATTGAAGAATTAACCTACACTGGTACTGGCATACCCATACTTACACCATCTCTTTTCCTTGTATATCTCAAGCTGCTAGGTATCTTGTGTGGTAGCCTGGATTCCCTAACTTTAGGAAATATGCATCATTGTTGTCATATTCCTGTCTTCTTCAGAATGTCGTTCCCTTTGGTTCATAGATAATTTGCAGAACAAAGCAAGCAGTCATTCAGAGAGCATTATGGATATTTTGGTTGATTCTGTGTCTTAAGGTTTGTATTTAAGTTATTTGTGTAGCTCTTGGCTATTAGGTGCTACTTATTATGTCAAAGAAGCAAGTTTTGAGTCAAATCACATACTCCCCAAAATTCTATTGCTAGAGAGTGACGGTGCAATGTCAATGTCAATATTTTGATTTAACATAGCAAAGTACCTTGCTAATCAATTGAAGGGAAAATAAAGGCTAATACTATGACCAAGACTGGCCATGATTTAGATGGTTCAACCTTACTGTAGAAACCTTCAGCCAGAAAACTGATGGGCAAACGATGTATGTTTTTTGTAGTTGCACATAACTAACATAACATGGTTTGTATGTGACTAGACAATAGACTGGTTCATAGGGTAGAATTTGCATTCTAAAAGTAAGCAGTCCAACAATGTCTGTTATGCTGGTTTCTTTTACTATATCGCCATCAGAAATTATTTCAAGAAGCAATAGGCTGAAATGGCTCAAGTCAACATAAGCCTGTGAGACTTCTCAGACATTCCTTTTTGCTCAACAAAGGAGAGGAAAGTAGAAATTAGGAATTGACACAAAGAAGTCTGCTACATGGAGATGCAGTATGATCATTGTATTTCCAAAACTTTTAAAAGTGATTTTTGACTAGCAGCTATGACATTGATTCCCAAGGTATTGAACTAGGTAGCTTCTAATTTACTCTTGTCCTTGGGCATTGATTTTGATCATTGAGTGCTGGTTTGAGAGAAAAAGAAAGACATAAGATGGTATTTTGAATATGATCTTCTGATTTCAGGTGTGGAATAAGAACACTTTCTGTTTATGCATAGATAAAGCTCTTCACATGCTAATGATATGCTCTGCAAAAAGTTTGCCATGCAATACTGTAAGCAACTGGTTCTGAAGCCCTGACAGTGTCTGCATGCATCACTCTTAGTGGTGGGTTTATTCTGAAAGTTAATACTTTAGAAAGGTGTATGGCTGTCCATATAGAGCTATTCCACATAGTATGGGGCAGAGCTATTCCTCTGCTAACATAACTAGCTGCTGTCATTCAATGGGTCATCAATTTTTAAAGAAACATCACCTTTCAACTCCATTTGGCATATTGATTTATGCTAAGGAAGTTCAATATTGGGTTTGGGTTTTTTTTTGTCATGTCACAAGACCTCCTTCAGCTAATTTCTTTATGAGGTGGGTATGTCTTTGGTTGTGTGTCGTATTTTTCTGGACTTAGTAGGAGAAATGAAAAATTACTTACTTTTTTCTTTCCAGCTATTTGAATTGACAGAGACCAAGAGATTTTGTCTCTAACTTATTTCTGTATAAGCAGGAGAACTTTGATCAGAGGTACTTGGAAATAAAGAGTTTTGGCACTGTTAAGATGAAAGGTTTGTTCATTCCCTTAGGCAGAGTTTTTGGCATTAAAGATAAATTCTTATTTTGACTCCATTCTCCACTTTTTCTACAGTACAGAGTATGTATTGCATGATATGAATAGACAGAAAAAATTTTCTTATTTTATTTCTGTGCACAAACTGAAAGCTTACCCAAACACTTGTGTAGAAATTTCAGTGGAAATGGAATAATATAGGGCGTTTCCAGAAGTTAATAATTCTTTGTCTCACTTTCAAATAATTATGCAAACATTTGAGAGAGATTTTGGCATTTCTGCTTTGAAGCTATAATGTTCTCACACTATGTAAGCAAATCCACACAGTAGAAACTGATGAGACCCAGCTATTTGACACTTTCTGACCTCTAGGCACCAGTCAGCTTTAAAATTACCCAATACTTCAGCATTTCAGGTGTCCAAATACCTGGTAGACTGTGGCAGTCACATCTTTTCCTTTCCAAAGTTTACCTTAATGCAGGTAGGGAGAAATACTCAAAATTCACTTGAATTTCAGTGATGACTCCTTTGGGTTTTGTTACAGCAGCAGGGTGGATTAGCTCCTTGACTTGGGCATGACTGGCATGGAGGTGGGCACCTAAGACATTTGGAAAGGTCACCACTGCCCTTCAGAGAATCCATAGTGAAATCTGTTCAACGTAGAGTGGCCAAGGAAGTCTGTAGGGATGCCGTGTTTTAGCTTCTAAGTGAGATGGGTTGGCAGAACATGGATGGGTTTCTTGTAACATTTGGAAAGGCATGGAGGTGCCAGCTCTTGGTCAGGTGCAGCCAATAAAGGGCAGGAGAGTAAGGAAGGAAGGAAATTGGCAGATGAAGACCAAGGAGTGAAAGGCGTGAGCCAAACCAAGCTGCAAAGTGTGCTGGGCAACTGCACTCAGGCAGAGCCTGCCAGGGAAAGACAGGCAGCATCCAGATGCTCCAAAATGGGATGACATCCAATTGGCTGGTTTCTAAGTTCAACATACAGACCATGCAGAAGCTTTTTTTGGATGTTTTTGAGGAAATCTGCTTCCATACTTAACACCTGAGAATTGCTGTATTGTCTGTATGATATGGTCAGGAGTAGTCTGATCCAGACACGCTCTTCTGGGTTTCAGAGCTACTTGGGAAGTTATTTTCTGGCTGTTCTGGCTTCTTGACCATTTTGCTGGCATCTTGTAACAGCCAGTTTGGCAACATCACAGAGATCAAACATTATCCACTGTCCCAAGGCTTTTGGCATTATCGCTCATTCAATGCACAAGTAAAATTCATCCTGCACCCCAGCCCCAGTAACCCACATTTATGCCAGTGAATGCATGCTGCCCCTTAAACATAATGCCCGAATGGAATGCAAACATAACTCTTCAGGTCCCATGATCCTGGTTTATGATTTGTTTTACTTCCCCCTCCGCAGGCTTGGCTGCTTTTTTTTGATTGTCCAAAACGCTGCATGCACCATGTAGGACACAAACAACATTTCTTATTTAGATCAAGCTTCCCTCTATCTTTTCTGCCTCCCACCATTGGTAAGTACCTGAAGTACAGATGCAGCATTTAGCAGGAATGGGTTACAGTTGATTTTATTTTGTATATGTTGTGTTCTGTAAAGATAACATAAGAATATGTAAGAATATTTTCTCCTTCTTGACTTGTGGTCCAGGACTATCCAGCACCTATTTGTTTGTCCAGATTTGTGCTACATAACTTGTCTTGAAAAAGGAGAGAGGAAGATAATGGAAAAAATCTGTCTTGTGCTCTAAAAGTGCCAGTCTTTCTATACTGACTATGCAGGGAGACGAGGACCAATTTAGGTGTTTTAGTTAAGTGCCATTCTTAGGTGGGATGGATTCAAGCTCTAGAATCCACTGAAACAAAAACGAGTGAATATAGATGGCCATGAGGGAAGGAAAAGGAGACTCTCTACGTGTTTACTTGAGTGTCAGGTATGATCTGACATTCCATAAATTTCACACAGACTTAGATAGAAAAAAATGGGGGAAATTGCTAAGGTTACACAGTAAGGAGATGTGCCTTACTGTGTTATTTTGCAGCCTATCTGTCTATTTCTGACTCTGCAACATCCACAAATCCTGCAGGCCTTAAGCTCCTCAGTGTTACAGAACTAAGGAAAAAATCCTTTTGCTTTATTAAAGAATGTATGTAACAGGGGATTTATGGAAATTAACTGTAAAAATGAAACAAACCCATAAAAACTATCAATTAATCACTGAAATGATGATCCAGAGAAAAGATACTTTTTTTAAACACCATCCAGTTCCCTCCCAACTGTTTCAAAAGTAAATTCATTGCAGAGTGAAAGTAGGTAAAGGTAGCCGAAATCTCTCATTTCTACTTAAACAACATTTACAGCTGCTGTTAAAATAAGATTTTTACTGTGCCAAGGAGAGAGACATTCAGCAAAGCAAAACTCATTCTGTGTATGACCTTTAAAAGTCATCAGTTTCAGATGACCTCCTCACATACAATGTAGTACCCCTTTTCAGGTAGTAATGAACTGTCTGCTCTAATACTTTCAGGTACAGCGGCAGTTAAAGTTATAAATGTGGAGAAAATAAGCTCCCAGGCTTATCTTATTGGCTTCATCTTTTAAACGCCATCAGACCTGCACAACCAACTAACTTAATACAGCCTCAGAATAAAGTTATCAATGTGCCAGAGCAGAAAGCCTTGCATTTTCCATTTAAGTAAAATGTGTGGCAAAACTTAACTTGTAAATATGTCAAAGAGTGATAAATTCTTTTTATAGTTGCCACTGACTGGAGAATAGATTTTAAATTTTAAAAGTGCTGTGCTATAGCTGGTTACTTCCTGTCAATATTAATAATAGAAAACAGTAAACTAATCCAGTATTTGCATGACTGGAGAGGCATACTTGATGTAAAATAAAGTACAGCATCATTTCAATTAAAGAAAACATCGTTTTTTAAACTGTGCTTGAAAATGCAGAAGGTATTTTGACATGTATCACTTTGAAGAAAATGTTGCTAATGTTGTGTGACTTGCTTTCAAGATAAAATCTGCTCACTAGTGTAGAGAAATAATTTCTGCAAATGCAGAATATTAAAATGAAAAGAGTCAGTCAGTAAAAGTCCTGCTAGGGAAAAAACTGACTTTTCAAAAATAGGAAGATTTGGAACAGGGGCTTAAACTATTTACTGTGTTCCTGAGGGTTTAGAGAGGTATATGTTTACATTTTCTGGGGCTTACTGTGTTTGAGGATAAACTGAAGTTTAATTGTTTCAGTTCTTTATAATTGTTTTGGGGACCACTGGCAATAGCCTATAGAATGTCACACAATGTTGGGAACAATTTCTATAAACTGGTCTTTAGTTTGATTCCTGTGCAAATAAGAAATCTCAAGGCTACTCTGGTGAAAGCTTTATTAAAAATAAGTTTTAAAATCCTTACTACATAATTTCTATAACCTATTTTATTTGATTCTTGCTTTTTCACAAAGACATTAATTTTAATCTTATGTGTGTTTTTGTGTAAAGAAGTAATTTAAAATATTACTTGCACATTAAAGTGATAATGTGGTTAACTTTGTACATTAACATTTTCTGTTAATTTGAGATTTCTCACATCTGTAAACCCAAAATGATAAATCAGTTCATTAAAGTTTTTAACGTCTGGTGTGGCTGAATACTTTTCCTTCATGTCTAAAAGAGTTTTGCTAATTATTTCGCAAAGAACTTGGTAAACAGTAAAGAACAGTAATGAAACTTGGTGGAAGTAGAAGTTTTGATAAGAAATCAGTGGTCCATATTAAATAATTGGATAGGAAAAATGGATGGGTGATGGCTGATAATGTTTTAATAAATCAAGTCTGCTGATCCTTAGAAACTAACTTACTAATATTTGGTGTCTATGTTTAATGAAGTTGGGGCATGTAGTAGGACCACTTCATTTCCTGTATAACCATAGTTCTTTAAATGATCAATGGCTAGTCTGTACCTGGGGCAGGAACCCTCTGTGAAATAAAGCATGACAGTGTGTGGATACAGAAAGTGGAGAAAATTTGGTTGGGACAGTTATTCCTAGCTATTATATTTTCTAAATATTTCCCTTTCCAACAAGAAGGTTATCTTAATTTTTTTCTCTTTCTTTCCATCTCACTTCCCCAAAATTTCATTTCATAGCACTTTTAAAAAGCAAAACAGTGTAACAGAATCAAAGGATGGTTGAGGGTGGAAGGGACCTCTGGACGTCATCTGGTCCAAACCCCTGCTTAAGCAGGGCCATCCAGATCTGGTTGCCCAGGACCATGTCTGGTCCAGGCTTTTGAGTATCTTTAGTGAATGACTCTACAAACTCTGGGCAATGTGTGCCAGTCCTCATCTTACCAGTAACAAAGTGTCCCTTGATGTTCAGGCAGCAACTTCTGTGTTTCAGTTTGTGCCTTTGCCTCGAGCCACTCATGACTTAATCTCATGGTTCCTGTAGTAGCCTATATTCCTATAAATTTCATCCTCTTAATGGAACCTTTTACTTATCAAACAACCTCATAACTCCTAACAAATGCTTACAGAAGAGGATCAAATATGGATTGGTGGTATTGGATAGGAGGTGGTATCTACAGGACTACTTTGTGCCTTGCAAGATGAAACTCTCTCAGCATCTCAACTGTGAACTCCATATGCAGCCTCTTGATTCTTTCATTCCTGAAACAGGGAATATATTGTTTGCTCTGTTTTCAGAGTAAAATGGCCAAGTCTGTGAAGGAGTTTTATGTGAATTTAGCTGTTATGGTATGATGAAAAAAGTATGGATTTTAAATTCTGATCACTATATTCAGTGATCTTTCAATGGTGGTGAGTGCATGAAAGATAAAAACACATTATCTTCTGTCCAGAGACTGAGTTCCATGCGATGTTTTCCTATAGCACTGGACAGCTGTGTGGTCTTGGGAAAAAAAGATACATAATTGGAAAGTTCTGAGATTTTAAGAGTTCTCTCAGAAGGTATATTCCAGAATTAGACTGATTATGTTTCAGGTTTCTGTTCAAGTCCCATGACACTATTAGAACTACTGTAAGTCCATCTTGGAAAAAAAGAAAACCCTTCAGTGATAACAGTAGTCCATATTCTCTTCTAGAGTTAGAGTTAAATACTTTGGGGGGTTTCTTCCATTTAGAAAAAAGTAAATGGATGGTATAATATATATATATATAAAAATATATTAGTTTGAACAATTAGTTTGATGTAAAGCAATTGGAAGCACAATTGTATTTATAATGGAGTATGGCAGCCATATATGCATAAGAAATATTAAAAAAAACCAAAACCCAAACCAGAACAGCTACAGTATATGGTTCTGCAAGAGTTTGTAGAAAACAGCCAGCAGAAACATTCTAAACTGTAAATCCAGTCTCCTACTCCAGCTAGTAACTGCAGATTATATTCCTTTTCATAAATATCACCTTTTAAAGTTTGAATTTTATTTGCACTCAGACTTGACTGTCCTCAGTAGAGCCCCACCACTAGTGCTGTTAATTTTTTTTCTCTTATTTCCATCCTAAAATTATACACTGTTAATTCAGACCCATTTATTCTAGTGCCCTGTTCTTTATTTTAAATAGCTATTCTCCTTTCCTGATATATGTTCCTCGATGTATTTATAGAGAGCAATCAGGTCTTCTGGAATTAGTACTTTTGAAGCAGGGTATCACACTAATTACCTTCTTATTTCATGCAAAACTTACGGGTTGGAGGCCCCTTTCTAGTCTAGACTAAGTGAGTATTTCTCTATTTGCAGGGGTCTCTCTGTTTCTCTGGTTCTATACCCAGTAGAAGCAGATGCTCAAGGGGATGTAGGCAAAGAAGATGAAGGTAGGAGTATCCTGAGCTGTCAGTGTTGGCAAGAGTTAGGCAGTTATCAACCTATTAGACCCATAATCCTATGGTTTTGTGTTCAGTCCTTCTGGCAAATGTATACTTTGCCTTTATTTTTCATTGTTATTTGAGGAAATACCTTGTTTATGCAAGTGCTGCGCTAATCTAATTCTGAACACCTACATTAAAAGTTATTTGTTTCTTAAAAGGGAAGCAAGAATATAATATTTGTCTGTTACAGTTTCTAAAAGACATTTGATAAGCAGAATCAGAAAAAGAACATCAAACTGAATTCCTATCTGGATTACAGATAGGATTGGCACTGGATTACAGTGCCAATTAAATTTCATTGACTTACTAAGCATCCTTTCTTACTTCTTTTCAAAGCCCATGGTATACTTTTCCCTGCTCCAAAAAAGGAGGGGCAGTAGTACTAGCAGGTGTAAGCATTAGATGTTCCCACCATTGATACTTCACATCATCATTCCAGCTGGATAGCTGCAATCCAGGGATGCTCTCTTTTCTAGCAGAGAGCAGAATTACACACCAGACTTACTGGGAACAGAAGGACAGAGAAAGCTCTGTGCTAGGCTACCTCTACCATCTTGCTAACCACTTAACAAATGCAATTAAAGGGCACTCACTATCACTGAGAGGAGTTTAGAAGGGGATCAGATGGTGAATGTCCCCTTTCCTCATATCTTCTCTGTGAAGCAAATAGGTCATAAACATAACTACTTTTCATTGTCTGGATTCCTCACTACATAAGAGAAGCTCCTCTGTCTCAATTTGGGAATAAAGCTCAAAATAGTTTGAGGTTATCCCTGCTGATAAGCAGGAATACTCAGGAAGGTGTTGGAAATCATCTTTTCCTGGAGCAATGGGCTCAGATTACTGTTCTAGTTCATCAGGAGGATGTGTGCATAATTTCAACTTTCCAAAAAAAGAAGGAAGGAAACCACAGAAATATCTACTTGCAAAGGTCCTTGCCCAATAGCATATTGGAATAATTTAGGTAATGATTCATGGTACCAAAAGAAAGGATCTTAAATTATGAATACTGCTGTGTTTGTATGGTTCACATAATTACATAACGTTGAATAACTGTAGCTGAATTTGCCACAGTTTATTTCTTTGTGAAAGCACTGTGATGTGGATTCTCTGAATCAACTGTTGCTTGCACCCAGGAGGATTTGTGTCTGTATCCTTTGTCACATCTCTGCTCACTGTCTCTTGCTGTGCGTTTCTTCTAAACTGAAGGTCAGACAGGCATCTTCATGTTTGATGTTTCAAAGGATCAGAAGTGTGAAGAAAATTTTGAACTATCAGGTGAAGGGGAAGGCTGGTCTGTGACAGTTCAACAAATTCAGTAAAGACAGAAAGTAAACAGCTCGCATTCATGCTTAACATCACTGGACTCTGCTGACTCCTGGGCACCAAAGGATTAATCAGCTTTTATCCTTACAGGAGGAGAAACACCTATTATGGCGTTATTTGTTGTTTGTTTGTGGTTTTTTTTCCATGAGAGGCATTTGTGTTTTACTGCAAACACTAGCAAAATTGCACAAATAGACAAATGGCACTAGGATGATATCTGTAGCCTGTGAGGGGAGAGGCTGCTTGCAACAAGGTTTTTTATAATATGCTATAAAAGAGATGCGATTTCCACTTGCTGACACTGAGCTCCTTTATCACAGCCAACCAGGTGTTGCAAAGCAAGTAGCAGAGGGTGCTTTTGTGTGTTACACAGAATTTATTTATACTTCCTGAAGTTTTATCTAGTGCGGGGATTTAAATTGATAAAATGTGTGATTGGAGCAACCCATACACGCAGAATGCAAACATTCAGTGCTTTCTATCCCTCTTTCTTTCCAGTCCCATTTGTTCATTAAATGCACACTTGATGTAAGATTTTGAAATACTGATTTTTGTGAAAAATGTGGTAGTAAATATTATTGCCACAACTTTTCCAGGTGTGTTCAGAGTTTTCTGGGAAGAAGCTGTCACTTTAGGGAAGATAGTATGAAAGGAGTATTTTTCTGAATTGTCTGCATTTTGTAATGGTTTTCTGTTTGCTTCCTGCACTGAATCTGTAATGGAGACAGTTAGATACTACATTTATTTTATGCTTCTCTTGGCAGTTCCTTATCATTGGTGGTTTTGATTTATTGTGTTGTTCTTATGGAATTCAGTAAGGAATAGCTCCTGTTAAGAGTTTCAGGTGGCTGATTGACTATAAGCAAGGACATTTCATGTTCAAAGTGTTTCTCTTTGTGATGATTTGAATAGCCATTTAAACTTTGCAAATAATGACCTGTGATTTGAATCAAATCGGCTGGTGAATAATACAGTATTGAGTATATAGATTTCCTATGAGGTAATTCTCTTCTAACACTGCCATTAATATAATTTCTATTTGGATAATGACATTTTCTGTTGCTTAGCAGTCGTTACTGTACTTTCTGCTAATTCTAATGGATTTTTTGTTCATGGATACGTAAGTGTGTATTAGTTTACAGACTGGGTCAAACCAGCAAAGCTATATATCTCTCTACATGGAATCATCAGATACGTTTTCCTCCCTAGAAATCACCTATTTGTGAAAATAGTGAGTGCAAGATTTTCTTTTTTTTGCTATTAGTAAAACCCAAATAACTAACCTGTGCAAGGAAAAACAATCTCACAGCGAATATAGAGCCAGCACTTATGACTGCTGGGCCAAAGGAGTGTGGAATGAAAGGCCACTAGAAAGGCCAATTCTAGGCTTATACAAAGAAAAAAAGATGGCAAGCAAAGAAAACAGTTTTTAAAAAAATCTCCAATATGTCATGGAAGCAACATAAAGATTTACCTTTATCTGCTCTTTGTGGATTTCTTCCATTTGAGGTTTTCATTCCCATGGCCAGGTTGAGTAATTTGAGTTTTCTGGTATCTCATTGCTCCACAGTAATAATAAGACCTTTTGATGTCCAGGGGAGATGAAGTTGCCTGTGATTCTGTGCTTTCTCTCTCCTGGTGTGTTTCAGGTGATAATAGCCTGTACAACTGAGCACTTCTTTTGACAGTAGTCCCATTTTCAGTAAGCGTAGGAGATCTTTGTGAATGAAAAGCTGGACATGAACCAACAATGTGTGCTCACAGCCCAGAAAGCTGGCTGTACCCTGGGCTGCATCAAAAGAAGCATGATCAGCAGGTTGAGGGTGATGATTCTGCTGTTCGTCTGCTCTGCTCTGAGGAGACATAAAACTCCACTTGGAGTACTGTGTTCAGTCTTCAGCACAGGAAAGACATTTGTCTTTGAACCAGTGCCAGGCTACAGTGCCATACACTGATGGCGTGGACCCTGTTTGTACTGAATGGAAATGAGGATCTGGATCGGGGGGAACAAGACAAAACTGGTGTGAGTCCTGTGCTAGGACTTAAGGCTATCTGCCATAAGATGGATCTCTAATAAACCAGTTACATGTCACAGGTAAAGGAGTGCAGAGCTGTGGGCCTGCTTTTGCCTGGACATGGACTTTATTCTTAGTTGATATCCATGATGATGTAGGCTTCTGGAAAGCTTTGAAAGAAAAGAGCCAGAGGTTAGGCAGAACTGTTCTCATGAGGAAATTCTGGCACTTGATTAAGTTGCTCCATTTGTGAGAGAGAAATTAAATTTTACAGGGAATAGATAATGAAAAGAACAAGTTAGTTACCAGGAAAAATGATTTGCTGCTTTTCAGGTAGGTTCCCTAACTCTTTAAATACCTTTTTTTTTTTTAACCTGTAATTATGCCCCTCAAATACTGTTCCCAGGTTGGTAGGCCAAATTTATCTGGTAGTGAGCAAAACATTTACTTTCTATGTGAGAATGCACAGCTTTAGTACAAGCATAATGTTATTCCTTTGGATAAAAAGAACAGAGAACTTATTTTGGGTTTTTGTTCTGTTTTGTTTTGTTGTGGTTATTTTTTTAATTAGGACTCCAACAAGCTCTCTGGAAGCTGCTGTCAGTCACCGTTTATTGGTGTTTGAGGAGGAGCAGGAACTCTAAGCCACAAGGAGGTCTAGGTGTCTTCTAGTTTGGAATCAAAGGATGTAGAGAATGTGTCCTTGTCTTCCTATGGTCATTTACCAGCAGTTTTCCAGGGACATTCTGTATGTCAAATAGTCTAATAGAACAATTTCAAGCTGTAGTGTTCATAGCTAGAATATCCCAGCCAACGTGCTGTGTGATGGCTTTGAAGTTCATGACTTTCATTAGCTGATGTCTGATCCTTCAAGGATGGTGAAGAGAGTCTTGAACCAGACAATGACTTAAATTTACTGATTGTTGATTGCTAAAACTGATGAGAAGAGCAGGGTCACAGCTGCATGGAGAAATACCTGGGTAGCCCCATGTCATGGTTTTGTGAGGTTGGGTGCTGGAAAAGAACAGGGGGTGCAGAAAATGGCGGCTGTGAGGAGCTGCTGGAATTCTCTGGAGCTCCAAAATGTATCCAAGGCCAGAATCAATGTTGAGCAGGGCCAAGCCAATGAGAGATAGTCATAGCGCCTCTGAGAATCACATATAGGAGAAAACAACCTGGAAGCAGCTGTATTTTGCCAGTGGAGAAGGGAGTGAGAAGATGTAACGAGCAGTACAGACACCAAGGCCGGGAGGGGGAGTAGGCACCCCAGGTGCCGGAGAGAAAGATGCCCCTGCAGCCCGTGGAGAAACCCCATGGTAAAGGCCGAGACCCCACCTGCAGCCCGTGGAGGGGCTCCACGCTGGATGGAGCAGGTGGAGACATAGAGAAGACACTGTGACCCTTACGCTGAAGCAAGCCCCTGCCAGCACTTGCAACCTACAGAGATGAGAGAGAGAGAATTGCACTGAAACAGGTTTGCTGGAGGGAGGCTGGTGACCCTGTGGAGGACTGGGACTGAGAGACATTGTGATTTATTGCTGCCCGCCACAGCAGGGATCCAGGTGGAGCAGCTGATGAGACACATGGAGAAAGTT
>VZTU01005262.1:21957-51962 GCA_013400835.1 Zapornia atra
GGAAGAAGGGAGTAAAATCATGGCTAAAGGGAATTCTGCTTAGAACGGAGGGGTGGGGGGAAGGTGCTACTGAGAACCCCATTTTTCCCCAGTCCCTGCCCCCCCTGTACTGCGAACAGGATGGAAGAAGGAAGCAAGATTCTGATTAAAGTCTGCTAAGAAGGGAGTGGTGGGGGGAACGTGTTTTTAAGATCTGGTTGCATTTGTTTTAAGATTTGATTGCACTCCTGACTCCGGTTCTTCACTGTTCTTTCTAGTGTAGTGTAATAAATTAGAATAGTTCTTTCCTGCACTGTGTTGAGTCTGTTTCGCCCATATCGTCGCTGATAAAATGATCTCTCCTTGTCATTACCTTGACTCCTAAGGCTCTTAATATATATTTTCTCCCCTGTCCACCTGGGAAGGGGAGTAATAGACTGGCTTTGGTCACCACACCCCAGTTGAGTGTTGCTGTGATCTAGGTTCTGGGAAGGAGATGGTAGGAGTAACTGAGAACATGTCCACTCTGTGAGGTCTGTGCCTAGAAAGATGAAAAGAGAAAGGAGGAAGGGATTTGGCAGATTTGGTCATGAAAGACATCAGGCCACATTTCTAAGCACCTCTCTGCTAATTGCAATTGCAATTGGATGTTCATGATGAATGGTGTGAATCACATTTCAGGAATGATTCACTGTCCCAGTTTGGGGCTATGAAGCTTGATTTGTGTTCCTATGTCATTAGTCTCTTATTCCCACTAGTGAATAGTTCCACTGAAGTCCATGAGACAACTTTTGAAAGACCAGACTGGACACCAGCTTTGGTTTCCACAGATTTATCTGGACATGTATTTCTATGTTAAAATCCCAGTAAAATTCTTGGACCAAACCTACCGTGGAGATTTGTTTTGGTTTGTTGTTTCTTTATTCCTTCAAAAATCCCAAAACATTTAATAAAAGCAACACATTTTTTGGTTTTTTCTGTTTGTATGACAAGGTTTGGGTAGTGGTGGGGGTAGTGTGCAGCCCATAGGGGTGGCTTCTGCAAGAAGCTGCTAGAAGCTTCCCCTTAGGTCTGACAGAGCCAATACCAGCTGGCTCAAGGGTGGACCCACCACTGACCAAGGGCAAGCCAATCAGTGATAGTGGTAGCACCTCTGTGATACCATATTTATGAAGGAAAAAAACCACCAAAACCAAGTGACAGCTTTTTGCCATCAGAGAAAGGACTGAGAAGATGTAAGAAACTTTGAAGACACCAAGATCAGTGAAAAAGGAGGGGAAGGAGGTGCTACAGGCACAGAAGGAGAAATTCCCCTGCAGCCCGTGGAGAAGAGCACGGTGGAGCAGGATGCCCCCCTGTAGCACATGGAGAATGATGGGGAGCAGCAATTCCCACCTGCAGCCTGTGGAGAACCCCTGAAAGACAGTGTGACCTGGTGGGAAAGCCTGTGCTGCAGCAAGCTCCTGGCAGGACCTGCAGCCTATGGAGAGAGGAGTCTGCACTGGAGCTGGTTTGCTGTGGGGCCTTGTGAGGCTGTGGGGGACATATGCTGAAGCATCATATATTCCCCTGTGCTGCTTGGGGAGAGGACGTAGAAAATTTGGGAATAAAGTTAAACCCAGGAAGAAGGGAGGTGTTTTAAGATTTTATTTAATTTCGCATTATCCTACTCTGTTTTGATTGGGTAATAAATTAGATGCATTTCATTCTGTGTTGAGTCTGTTTTGCCCATGACACTAATTGCTGAAAAATCTCTCCCTGTCCTTATCTTGACCCGTAAGATTTTCATTCTATATTTTCTTCCCTGCTCAGCTGAGGATGGACAGTGATAGAATGGCTTTGATGGGCATCTGGCCTCCAGCCAGGGTCAACCCACCACATTGGTATTTTTATATTTCTTTTTATTTGCCCTTTTATGATTGTGATATCAAATCTATTGTTGATTACTTGCAGGGCTTGCCCATGGAGACCAAGGTAATTTTAACAATAAGTTCAGGGGGTCCAGGATCAGCTCTTTACTGAATAAATGATTTTGCTTTCAAAAAAACTCTTTCAACACTCAGAAAATATTCTAATGGCAAAGACTTGTATTCCTCTCTTCCATTAATATTCATTAAGGACTGAAAGAAATATGTATTAAGTTCCACTGGGGTTTGGCTTCTACTTTTGTTTTGTCACTGAAGTTTCTCTTAATGTATTCTGGGAAGTCTTTGGTAACCTTTATGCTCTTTAGTTGTGTGCAAGCTTTTACACTTCTTCCTCCACAGAAATCACTGTCTGATTCTGAATGTATTTTTGTTGTTTTCTGTCATACTGAGGTGAGGACCTCCTTTGTAGCTTGTTGAGAGTGAGTGAATCTTCTGTTCATTTTGAATGAAAGCTGGTACAGAAAATTGGACACATTCACCAGGGTAATTGCATCCATTTGCAGTTCAACTTCCAGTGGTTTTGTTGCAGTGGGAAAACCGAGATATGGTGACTGTGAGACATGTTGACACAAAGATGCCTGAGACTCAAGTATGCTGCATTCAATCCTTTTTTCTTTCTATGTCAAAGAGAAGACCTCTAATAAAGATATTTCTTGTCCCATCTACTATCATCTAGACTCACTGTGTCTTCCATCTTCTATTTCTGTATTAAATTTTTGCCTGCAATTATGGTGTCCCTAGATTTGCTTTGAATAGCCTTGTAAATTACTCTACTGGAATATTGTTATGCACTAAGAAATATACTGAAATGCCAACTTAACAACTATGAAGAATATACTTGGTAAATGTGGTGCTCAATATAATTTATAGATTGTTGCAAATGATTTAATTACAGGTTAAATTTCTGATTTTCTATGATTCCTTTTCATTGAATTGATTTTTGAAAGTGTTAGCTCCAATGTCTCTTGACTGATCACAGTTTCTCACATGATTTATTGACAGAGAGATTAATGCATAAATGGTGAAGAAAGCCCATTTTCATACTCTGTACTGACGGAGTGCAAAAAGGGGTGCTACCATATTTCTGTGAAGATTTCAAGAAAAAAAGTATTTATGGTATAGATTCATACCATCAGAAATAGATACACTTTTCAAGTTACCCTGATAGTGGAAGATCATGTTTTGTAGAAAGAAAAATTAGTTATTGAAAGACTCACATCTTCAAGTATAAGGCAGTGATGAAATCTGAAGTAAAGATCACATTTTTCAGTAATGTTTGCCAAACCCAATGACAGAGATTACACAAGTTTTCAAGTAGATGGATAATCTGAAATTTCATCAGCAAATAAAAATGTACTATTTTTGACATGGGCTCCAGCCCAGGCTTTGAGTGGTATTTTTTAAATGATTGATTTTTGGGAAGTCATATGAAGGACTTAATGGAGATCACCATAGCAGGGGTATTCTAAAATTCTAAACCATCAGAAATAGAATAATATCTACCCACTCACAGAAAGGAATTTATCATGGCAATTAAGATAAATTTACATTAAACAGTTTGAAAGTCAATCAACAAATTGAAATTAATACAATATAGACTTTTTAGTATTGATAAAGCAGATTGATTTTAATATTGATAAAACATACTGTTCAGTGACAAATGGCTCTTTAATCCACAAGCTGCGCAGAGCTAGCAATAACAGCATAAAACCAATTGCAAGCCCTCACTACCAAACGTCACTCTCAGTCTCCTTCTGGCCCTATCAGTCTTGCACTGTGAGCTACACCGTGACACGTTTGCTGGAGGATGATGAGAGCTCTCAGCCTGTTGACTGCAGTACTTTCCTGGGAGATGAGAGATGCAATTTCACTCTTCCTGAAGCTGCAGAGAAGGCTCCTCTGTGTTTTAAAAGTAAAAGCATGAAGCAGCTGTATTACCCAAAAGAAAGATCCAAAGGCAGCCAAGTGCAGGAACAAGTGCAGGCTGCGAATCCCTAACACGAATACGAAAGCACCCACAAATAAGTTCAGTCTAAGGTGGAGGGGATTTCTGACATGTCTCTGTCTTCCTAAGTATTTAGGATGATTGCTGAGACTTGTCTGATTTTAGACTTACTGAACAAAGACATGAAATGCCTAAAAAAGGCTTTTTAAAAAATGGAGTTTAGGATGTAATTCCAAGTAAGATGCTTAAAAGTTAGCCATGGCAGCAGAGAAATTCCTTGTGAATTGGTGACCGAGACCTTTCTCACACAGTGCACAAAATTCCTAAGAGCTGCATATTTCTACAGATTTCTGTGAAAAAATAGAATATTCGGTGTATGCTGAATTTTCTGACTTCAGAACACCAAATATTGCAAAAGAAAATGCATATAATATATTTGATGGCTTATAAATTTTACACCCTAAAAAAGTTTGTCTGAGTAATTTTTTTAGACAGTTAACCCCCCCCCCCAAAGTATTTTACACTTCAAAATATTAAATATGCCATGAAGAGTAAAGAAAAAAAAATGCTTTTGCAGTTATTAAGATAGGCCAGATAATGGAGGTCTGAAAGTGTTATCCCAAACGAGGGGTTTGGGAAGTACAGTACCATCTCTGTTGTTGACATATGGTGGAGAGAAATGAGAGGTACGTGAAGAGTACAGCAGACGATCATGAAACACATTTATTTTATAGATGTTAGGTATCTTTTGAGATTTGGGTTTGGGGTTTTTGTGGTAGATATTTCTGTTTAAAAAGGGAAGCGTGCTAAATAAATGGTGAAAAATTGACAATTATACAATTTGCCATCACGAATTAAAGACTGGGCACACTAGTTGTGTTTAGATGTTCTTGGAGTTAGTAGCCACCCTTGTCTTACAAGCTTACAGCCCTGACATGCTAAAACCCTAGTCTAAGAAAAGAAGAAAGTGCTTCCAGGGTCCCCAGGGTAACAATAAGTCTTCCCTGCCCTGCACAGGTCATCCACCCCTGACCAGGGAACTCATCTTGGCTCAGCCCAGGGCCCAAGTCCTGGTTGTTACTATTCACTCCCGTGACCAACCTGGTTTCCTCATCTCGTGGATGGATCTGCTGGATTGATCTTGGAACTGGCTTTGCATCTGTCTGATGTGGCAGTCTGAAGTTTGAGGTGCAAATGTGAAAGACAAACATGTTTCCATGAGCACAAGGGGGAGTGGAGAAGATGGTGAGGCCAGGGGAGCTGGGAGGGATGCCTGTTGGAGCCGTCACGAAGTGGGGAGGAGGTGGCAATTTCAGACTGGCTTTTCTATCTGGAGGAAAAGGCATCAGAACCCTACATCTCACAAATTCCAACCTGGGTACATGGTGCTGCTGCAGGAGAACCATCTGTGAGCCTTGCAATAGCCTTGCTGGAAAGCTAGGGAAGATCACAAAGTTATTAGAAGCAGACATCAGAAGTAGATACTGTTAAGCAGCTTTTGTTTCTTTCTTTTCTGTAGTATGATACAATTCATTGTGCCAAATGATTCACATCTGAGAATGGGGAGTAGCAGCTTATAAAACAAACAGAAGCTTAGGTCAATGTTCTTAGGCTTCTGACTTGTAAACTTGAGTAAAGTTGGTTTTGTTACCTGCAAAGAAAGAATAGCATACTTTCACAGAATCACAGACTCTTATACTTTGTGATATGACGATGACTACTCTGAAGTGTTTTATTGTTGTTATTGATTCAGGAATTGAGATTTCTGATAATTTCTCCATGGTTTTATGTTAATGATACTTGAAGTTATTAGTCTAGAAGCCATGGGCTAACGCAATATGAAGGAATTCAGATCTGTCACTCATTTGGATGAAATGGTCCAGAAGTGAATGGTTATGTCAATATTTTGACACTGTCAACAGATCAATATTTTTATGTTAAAAGTAAATCCTTCCGTTACATATTTCTTTCGTGGACTGATGATGACTGGTTTTATCACAATGTTAAGTAGGTGATTTACACAAGTCTTAAAAAGAGCATGCTACATTGTGGACTGCAACGTACCATCTTGGCAACCAAGAGAGTAAAAATACATAGACCTAACCTATAAACTTTTCTTGTGTTTGTATTTTTAGTGTGGAGACAAAAGTGCTTTCTCACTTTCCGTCATCCTATCATACTTAGGCATTATAAGGCTTTTGTACTCTAAGGGATAAATCAAATCCCAATAAATACCCACAACATACTGTCATTGCCCTCTTTGTGGTCTCCTTCTTTCTTGTTGCTAAGAAGTTTGTTAGTGGATATAAAACAGATCATTCCTTCCTTCCTGTAGCAGCAGGCATCAACCTAGACAACTTCGCAGAACAGAGCTATTTCCCTTTCACTTAAAACAACTGTAACAGGAAATCTGACATGACTCTCTGTTAAATGACATATGTGTACAAAAAGTGATAGTGCTTTTTATAGGATTTCAGCATGAAATGAACAGTTATTTGTTTATTAAGCAACTAATACAGACAGAACAATTTAAAGCTTCATGGCTACAACAGAACACCAATTGTGTGACTGGTACTCTTGCTGTTTTTCATAGTATATAAACTTTTGTTAATTTATCTCTAGATTAGTGCATCAAGGAAAAAATGCAGTAATTAAAGTACACAAAACCAAATCTTAACCAAAGAGTACTGAGGAAAAGGAGTGAGTGAAATGAAGTGATTTCCTGCTCTATTCTCTGGTTCCATTATCACAGGAGACTAGGAAGGAAGTGAAGGAAACTTAATCAAAAAGAAGTAACACCACATTATTCTAGCTATGCAGGGGAGTGTACATGAATCTCAGTTTTTTCTCCTGGGGAAGCCAGCAGTCAACTTAAGTAATAAAATTTGTAGGTTAAATCCGTGCCAGTGCAGGTCAAAAAAAGTAGGACATGGAATTGATGAAGCAATTCAGCTGTCATTATGGGGAACTTGATAGTCTGATTTACAGGAAATTTCAACATAAACTAACAAGGAGCTTCCCTCTGTAGAAGATATCTGCATTATAATATAAGAATGTACAGAATAATTCTGTGCATATGTAAATGTGTGAATGAAACACGGAGCTTGGTATGCTGTTTGTACAGATGAGCCCTTGCGTTGCAAGGAGCTATCAGAACCCTAAGAAACCCTTATGTATCTCCATACAGAATCACACAGAATCTCAGAACATTAGGAGTTGGAAGGGACCTTGAAAGATCATCTAGTCCAACCGCCCTGCCAGAGCAGGATCACGTAGATTAGGTCACACAGGAACATGTCTAGGTGGGTTTTGAATATCTCCAGAGAAGGAAACTCCACAGCCTCTCTGGACAGCCTGTCCCAGTGCTCTGTCACCCTCACAGTGGAAGTTTCTTCTTACATTAACATGGAACTTCCTATGCTCCAGCTTGCACCTGTTGCTCATTGTCCTGTCACTGGACATCACTAAGAGCCTGGCTCTGTCCTTCTGACTCTTGCCCTTTACATATTTCCTCTCAGTCTCCTCTTCTCCAAGCTAAAGAGGAAGGTGTTCTGCTCCCATAATCATCTTCGTGACCCTGTGCTGGACTTGCCATGAACCTTCCTCCACTCACCCCTTTCATTTAGGCTTTTACCTTCCACCTCCCTTGGGCAGGATACAGGGTCATTTTGATCCTGGATGCTAGCTAGTGGGTGCTCCTGTTTCCACTGCAGGGAGGGTAGTGCCTGGCTCCACTGATCTATCTCCATTTCAGCCTCCCTAATGCTCCTAAGCCTCTGCATTTCACCTTCGAGTTTTTCCACCTCATCTTGCAGCTGTGCCGCTCAGCTGAGATCACCTATCTGCTCACATCGCACACAGCCCTGATCATAGCTGCCCCCTGCTACCAGCAAGAGACTATGGCATTTCCTGCACAACCACGTTTTACCCATGGAAGCTCCATCTTGGTCCCCAAACACAGGCATTCCCTGCTGCCTGTGACTTGGACAGCTTCATGCTTCTGTGGTTAATCCATCTGGATTTCCATGTCCACTCAGGTAGGTGTTTGGATCCTGACCCTCCACCGAGTAGACACACTAATCCCAGAGATTAGTGACCCCCAGCAATAAATTCAGCTGTTGAGCCAGTAGAGTTTCCTGTGCCCTGCACTGTGCACTGGCTGAGGTGTGTCCACCGCTTACCTGTTGGTGCTGAGTGGGTGGGCAGCAACTAGTCCTGGACACCTTTTAAGGGTAGCACATCAGAGGGGAGGGGGATCTGGGACACCCAGTCTCCCTATGCTTTTTCTTTCCTCCACCAATTCAGCTGTGGCTTTGTACAGCAAGATCTCTCATTGAGCCCTTGGGCTTACCTCAGTTATCACTGTCACCGTGGCTGCTGCTTGTCGCTGCGCCGACTGGTCACTAAATTGCTTTAGGAGACCCAGGTTTCAAAGGGTGTGCTTCCAGAGAAGATTTATGGATCATTATGAAACTGGTATTGAAGGGGATCTTTAAGGACCGCTTATAGCTAGGAAACCTCTTCCATATGTGCCATTACTCGGCAGTGGGGAGCTCACGTGATCTCAGTGGTTCTTGTGATGTGGTATGGATCAACACCACTCCTTCCTGAGATTTTTAGTTTGGTTTAGTTTGTATTTTATTTGTTTATTTAGCAAAACCTGTCCTCTATAGTGTCTTTTGCCAAATTTTAACGATCATTTTTGCAGGCTTCATCCCATCTGGTGGTGGTACCGGGACCTCCATATCCCACTTTATCTTGGGATTTGCCTGGCAGAGCCAAATGCAGTGGTTTTTTTTTTTTTATTCTGTTTCCCATCAGGGCACTTGCTGGGAAGGGGACTGTGCTGTTGGCTGTATTCATGTTCTTGGATGTGGATGTGCATCTCCAAGTACCAGGACAGCGTGTCATATCCACTGAGAATGTTATCTGCTTTGGTTACTAAAAAAGCACCTATTTATCTTGTATAGAAGCAATTTTTCCTCAAAGATGCATGCAACACTTCTTCAAAAAAAAAAGAAAGTCTTTCAAGTAAAAAAAGAAATACTTACAAAGAGATGTTTTTGAGATGTTCAGAATGCAGTTTTTATTATTTCTGACTGCTGTCCAAACCAGCCAACATACAGCTGTTGTAAATTAACTTCCTTGTTAAGACAAAATGTTATGTGAAACATCAAAGTAAATTGCAAATGGATCCGATTAGGATCTTTTGCTGTCTAAAGAAATAAAATACAATATCAGAAATTACAGGAAAACCTGCTTTTCAGTTGCTGCAAAAGATACAAAAAACTTAGATCGTAGTGGTGTCTGAGTTGTGAAATGCATTTTGCGTATTTAACTTCAGGGGTTTTTTTTTCTTTCCATCATCTGTTGATAAATGTGGTGAGTTTTTTTTGTGAACAAGCAAAAGTTGCCTTGTTAAAGATACCGTTTCTAATAGAACAGCTAACATTAGAAAAAAGCATCTTGTAAATAGCTTTTATTCTGGTTTTTCCCTTTGCATAGTGCAGAGCTAGTCTAAATATTTGTATTTATTTGCCTTTGTGTACATTTACATATTTCTTTTAAGAGATCTTGTTTGATTGCTCTTTGGTTCAACTGATGTGTTTCAGAAATACTTATGAATTAACACTGATGAATTAATTAAATAAACTGCTCCGGAAAATTCCACCTTATTTGTTAATAGCATCATAGTTCAACAGTTTATAAGCTTTTTTTTTTTTAACTGTGAGGGCACAGGTGGCCTGGAGAAGTTGTGGCATTTCCCTCCATATTAAAAAGCCATCTGGACATATTCCTGAGCATCTGGCACTAGGTGCCCTGCTTGAGCAAGGGGGTTGGATCAGATGGCCTCCAGAGGTCCCTTCCAACTCCCATCATTCTGTGATTCCAGTCTGGCACCCCATTTTGTTTGTTTTGGACTTGATTTAAGACAGACAGGTGATCTATGCAGCATATGCCAAAGCCAGTACAAAACAATTACATTAACTATTGGGGAGCAGATGATAAGATCTAATCACCTTGAGAGAAAATTTTGGAATTTGTTTCCTTGAATGATTGGACTTGCATTTACAGCTATCCCCTCTCTCTCATGAACAGGATAGTGGACTGGCTCACGTAAGAGTATGCCAATAGACAGCAGCTTGTCTCTTGAAGCCCCTTGACATCAAGGTTCTCAGAGATTAAACCCAGCTCCTAAATTTTTTATGGTGTTGGCCTGAGAGCCAATGAAGATGTGCATTGTACCTGGAGAAAGGGCTCCATGCTTAAAGGCATTGCAACTTTATTTTTTTCTGACTCTGTCACTTGGTTTACTAAAAGATATTATGTCCCTCACCAAGTCTTTCCTCCTGTGTAGATTAGGAGGCTTTCAGGATTTTGACCTAGTTCCATAGAATTTGTTGTCAAATAAGTGATTTTCAGCTTTGTGCATGGTCTAATTTCCACTTGACTTACAACTAAGATGGTGACTATCCCAACTGGTCCAGGACTACTGCACTGCAAAGAGCTCAGATGCATATTGATGATATACTTATGAAGACCAAAGTTCTTTAAAAAGAAATATATTCAGTAATGTTTTGCATTATCAACATCTATCATTATCATAACATTGGTATTGTCGCCTTACAGTGTAACTGAATGTGCTCTAGTTTTATTATTTCAGCTAATATTCAAACTGAATAACAATAAAAGAGGCAACAGCACTGTGATTTTTTTCTTGTTAATCCTGTCCAACACAATACAGTGTGTTGTTGAACAATAAAATAATTGAGCAATAAAGAACAATTGCTCTTTTTTCTACATCTTTTTTTTTTTTTTTAGCTCTTGTCCCTGTACTAGAGATCTTCTAAAAAGACTACACGTAGTGAGTAATTGCTCTATTTCCTTCACATTTTGTTATGCCTTAGAATGACAACTAATCACAGGTAGAAGCTCGGTGCCTGGATATTTCATGATTACCTCACAACTATTTTCATTGTTGATATTCGGGTCACATGTATATCAGAAATGAAGATGGTACTTCATTTCTTTGTCTTGTAATTCCTTTCAGAGAAGAAAATACAAGATCTTTGAAATTAAGCATGGCACCATAAACTGGACAATAAAGATATTCTTCAGATATTTGGCTAAAACAACAAAAATATACATTGCAAGGGCAAGGATAGGAAAAAAAAATCTGAAATATTTTATTTCAATTACTAGGTTTTTCTTTGTCAGGAAAGAAAGCTTTCTGAAAGTCTGTGTTGCCATGCATTCTGCAAGAAATTACATGTTGGTGCATATTCAGATTAAATGCTAATAAAGTTAAAAGGTGTGTACACCCTCTTTAATCTTGCCTTTTCATAGAATCATACCAAGGCGGAGAGTCTCTAGTGCAGCTTTGTGCTCAAGGCAGGGTGAGCTAGGAGATCAGACCAGCTTGCTCAGGGCTTTAACTGTTTGAATCCTGTAAAATTCCAATGCTGGACGCTGCACAGCCTCTCTGGGAAACTTGTTGCATTGCATGTCTGTCCTTCTGATGAAAAGGTTTTTCCTTATATTCCGTCTGAATCTCCTTGTTTCAGTTTGTGACTCTTGTTACGTGTCCTACTACCATACATGACGGAAGAGCCTGGTTCCATCTTCTTGATAAACTCCTCATAGGTATAAGAAGGCTGTTTTTTGGTTTCCCCTTCAGTCCTTTCTTCTCCAGAAATGGAGAATTATTCAAATAAATAAATAAACAAATTATTCAAATAAATAAACAAACAAATAAATAAATACTTCATTATTACTTTATTGCTTATATTTTATTATTGCTTCTTGTTGTACTTACATAAATGTGTGCTGGTAATAAAATTTTACTGTCTTTATAGGAGAAAACTAATAGGAATATAAAATTTAAATAATTGCACCATTTTCCCTAGATTGTATAATTTAATACATTTTCTTCTATTGATCTGCTATGTAAGGCACAAAAAGCAAAAATTGTGTCTAACTCGTTTCTGTTTAAAAACTAATTCAACTACATAAGGGCACTGCTCCTTTGAATAGGCAGCAAAATGAATCCTTTCATTAGAAAACCAGATCTTTGTTAACTTGCTGACAACACTGCAGCTTTACTACCTCAGTCGACTAATTAGCAGCTGGTGGCTTCTTCAATAAATACAGTGTCCTGATTGAATTATTCCTCCTCTAAAGCCAGTCCAAACGCATTAATCTGTCATTAATTAAGTGTTGGCTTGCCTGCAACCTGTGAAGCTGACTGTGACAGGTATGTTTGGGGGCAGAGAATTAAGGTCTGTGCCTGGAGTCAGAGGCTGTGGGACAAAGCAGAGGCTATAGGATAAAGCAGAGGCTGTGGGATGGGTGGTTAGACAAAAAGTTCCTTCAGCCAAATTTGCTGCCATGAATGAGCTGGAGGGCTATTTGGCTATCTGTATTATACCTCCTCTTCAAATTAATTATCACTAAACCAGGAGGAGATTCTCCAGAACTCATATTACCACCGTATTAAAAAATTAGGAGGGAAAAAAATATGTGATTTCAAAACATGAACTCCTGCATCTTCTAAAAAGTAGATTACATTATTTTTATAACAGTGTGTGTTGAAGACATGATTGTTTAATTTCTCATTGCTTCTCACTGTTGTGCGAATTATTGTGGTCACATGATATGTGTAATAATTAGGAATGTATAATCACTACAGAAGGCCATAGCTTTATAAAAAAAATAAATAAATATCTGTATTACCATATGTGTAGCACACCATGGTCATTCTTATTGTATTACATTTAGAACTATTTAATAGAGAAAGCTGACAAGGGTTTCATTCCCATCATATCTATCCTTTTTGTTACTTTTCCTTTCATGAATGATGTGACACAAGGAAGCTTCTGTAGGTAAAAAAGTTAATGATCTTTATTGAAACCCACTATACTCTAGGAAATGCAACATTAGAAATATAACAATTACACATAATAAACATTTCTTTGTAGTTCTTAGCATAAAGATTGACATAAAACTTGTATCTAAGGCTGTTGCCTTACCCAAGTTATTTTTCAAATTATAGATGAAACTGCATGGATAATGGAAATTGCAAGTAGGAATAAAACTTTTTAAAATAAGCAGTAAAGCTGTGGTGGAAAGTGCTTCAGCCTTTTTTTCCCCCTTATTGAGTAGAACCCAAAATAGGAGTGTAAGAAAAACTAAGAAGGGTGGAACAGAAGGAAATTCTACTGTCAGGCTGTGACATGTAACAGAAGAATATTTGTGATCAGCTAGAATAAGTAAAAATATTACTCCATCCATGTTAACACCATATGAACCTTACAGAAAGGACTGCCTTGAGGAAAGTGAAGGATTTTGATTGGTGAGTGGCTATCTTGATCCTTCATTTTCCTCTATGACACACTGACTGAGCACTCTATTCTGATTCAGATGTTAATTTATGGAAATGGATAATACAATGTATCTGATTGTTTAATTATGCATCCTGGGGATTCATTCAGAATCCTTATAATACATCTTGATGACCTTTCAAAGGCAGAACTTGCAATTTGCAACTTTTATTGGAATTTAATCAACTGGACGATACTTCTCACATCTTTTTCTGATGAGGGTACTGACCCCTGTCTCTGGCACCTTTGCCGTGTACTAATCTCTAATGCAAAAAGCAGCCATTCTGGTGAAACACAAGTGAATCCAAGAATGAATAGAGTTATCCCACAGCTCCGTCTCCTCACACTTTAATATTGAAAAAGATGCTACAAAGGTTTGGTATCAAGGGATTTGCATTGCACTAGCAAAACAAATGGTATAAAGGCCAAATGAAGCTAGTGGTAATATGGGGAGCTGTACAATATTCAGTACAGTAAATGGCATGGAGAAAACAGACGTTTAATTCTCATTTGTGCTGTTTCATTATACAGAATAAGGTGTTTCTACTGGAGTTGAAAAACAGCTTATTGAAAACTGAAGAAAGGGCTCTTTACTGCACAGACTACAATTAACATTGATTGCCAAGAGGTCCGAGTAAAGACCCCAACAAACCTTTCATATGTGTAATACAAATGTCTTGAGTTATAATGGAAATAAGTGCTTGTTAGAAACTATATAAAACCTTATGTCATCCTCCAGGCCATAACACAAAGTCTATATATTTGAATAGAGGAACAACCCTCCCTTGGGTTTAGTTAACTACCAACTACAGAGCTTTTTCATTTCTTTCAAAAAACCCTGCACCGCTCTATGCATTTCAGACTGTAAGTTTGGATGGATGCTCATCACTAGGGGATTCCTAACTAATTATGACTGACTGGTTGATTAATTGTAGTAAGAAAGGTGAAACTGTTGGCTGTCACTCCAAAACAGCAAAATAAATAACACATGCAGAGATTACATGTCATGTCACGTATTTTGAAACACTGAGGCAAATAGATGATCTTGAAATCAAAAATATCTGTAAGTTTCAATATCTCATTACCTTCCTGCAAGACTCTCAATATAAATACCTTAAGTAAAAATGAAAATAAGAAGGAAAATAGCTCCCATTGACCAATAAAGATATTCAGAATACCTCTAGTCTGATAATAGTTTAGAGTTCATATCACTCACTGCCAAAAATTAGAACTTCCCTACACTCCCTTTTTTTTCCCTTTTTTTTTCCCTGTTAACGTGTCTGCTAGTCATCATTATTGCATGAATGGAGCAGTTTCTGAGAGTGTTGAATTATTTCTTTAAGTAGAGATGTTAAGGGAAAAATTGACCTTGTTAGAGGTAAAAAGCTAGGAGAGGTAATATTCCACCAAATGAATTCACAGGACACATAGGAAGGGAACAAAAGTATTCGGTGGCATGGGATTGATAGGCCAGTACGTGTCAGTTTGTCTGCAGAGAGATGGCATTAAATGTGTTAGAACACCCTAAGAAAAAGCTACTGACAGTACTTTCAGTGCTCACCACCTGCTACCTGTGCTGTGCAATGCACATGCTGCTCTGACGATGTGTGTTGAATACATCTGAGAGTTACTGAGTCACCAGACTGGGAAAAATGTAATCCTTGCGATAGTGGATTGACCAGACAGAGGGACAGAGTTTTCTTTTTGAATAGCTGCAATTGACCTCTGATTTTCTATTGCTCTGTAGCTCTGGGTTTATTTCTTAAAGCTGTTATTGGCTCACATATTTTATGAAACTTAAGGCAGTTTTATATTAGTAAATTGCATGATGAAAAGGAAGTAAATGAGCAAATATGCATTTTCCTCTCTTTGGTTTTACTTTCCTTTTATCTGACTCAAATGGAACTGATAATGGATAATGCTATGAAGGAAGATCTACATTTTCTACATTTCACTAAAAAAGGACAGCTCACAAATGTTAAAGTTTAAAATGAAAATGTATATTTACTTAATTAGTGACCTAATTTAAATGACTAAAACCACCATCATGGCATGTGAATGCACTTAGAGTTAGTGTATACATGCAGATATAGTCACTGCCTGTACTGGGCTGGCAGAGTGAGAACAGACACTTTTCTCCCTAAAAGAAGAGAGAACAGTTCCCACTGTTGGATACCCAAACCTCTTTTTGGGACAGCTTTGTGATATTTACTCTGCAGCTAATCTGCTGCACCCAGTAGCTGAGCAGTTGAGGTGAGATTTTGACTTAATTTATTTATCAGTTACAACTGAAACTGTTTATTTGCATGTTTACAGAGATTCTTGTAGCACACCAGCTGTCTGAGTAACAGTGAACCATCAAGTCTTTTGTTTACAAACACATTTCTTTGAAACATTTTGCATGACAGGTTACAGATTGTGACAACTACACTGGGTCAAAGAAAAGAACGTCAGGTAATGTCAGTGCTTATTATAAGCATGCTCTGATCTGATGGATGCATCGTGATTGAACATGTCATGTTGCATTTCATATGAAAACTTAAAAAAGAAAGTATATGAGATGTTGTCTCTTGCTACAATTTTGATCCATTATACACCTAGTTGTTTCTTAATACTGTTTCCTATTATATAAAACACTTGGCTGACATGAAGGTTGTTACCTGCATGGTGACAGGTAATTATTCACTGTGATAAGCCTGCCCAGAGCCAGCACTGGTACATGAGCCCCTCCAGTCCCTCCCTGGGCCATCTGACCTCCTACCTTCTCTCTAGAGCAGAGATTTACTGTTGTGCTGGGCCATTGCTGCTAATGGATTTCACAGAGTTCCTCTTGTCTATCACTTCATAGCAGCTGGTTCCCATTTACCACATTCACTGGTCTGCTTTTGTGTCAAGAGCCCGGTATATAAAAATCGCATCATTCCAGTACCACTTTCTGATGCAGAAAACCTTCTGCTTGGTAATTTCTCATTACTCTTTGTTGAAAGGCAAAGCCTTTCTATCCGTCACCCAGATCTTCTCATGGCAATTAGTAGTTAATTTCAGATGTTGATTTAATCTCTAATGTTAGTTCTCCAGCTCTCAACTTCATATTAACTGTGAGATTATGTTTGAAATTTTATGTTAAAAAAAAATCCAGATGTTTTGCATATCTTTGCTTTCAGCTTCTCCTGTCTATAATGTCACTTCCTATTGAGCTCTTCCTTTCATCTTATAAAATCCTGTTGAGATAGATTCTTTCTTATAACTACTTTTTTGTTGTTGTGATAGTGATGCTATTCCATTTATGGCAACACATAATGACAAGTAATAATCTATTTTTCCAAACTGATGTGTAGTTGTTAATCATTGTACTTCACTTATCTATAAATGGCCTTGAGCAAATTTTAGATGGAATTTCAACAAGGACTGTTTAGTCTTTTTGGTGTACTGTTATTTTTGCTATTCCAATATTTCACTGGTCTTCCAATTCAAGATTTTACTTTTGGGGAATTTTCCTTCATGAGGTGCCATGTTTCTTCTCTTATCCTGTTGGTATTCATGTGTGTGGATATCCAGCAGCAACTGCTGCAGCTGAAGTTAAATCATTGCTAATTGCTGTACACTGTTCTTCGCACCAGCTTTCACTATTGATAGTGCCTTAAGTCTCCCTTTTAGTTTGCTCTTGATTTTGCTTGAAGGTTTGCATAGTAATGTGATCATTGTGGCTGCTATTCATACACAAGGCCTAGGATGTCCTTACATTTTAGGCAGATGAGCTGAATCTTGCAATAGTAGAGAGATCCTTGGTCTGTTACGTTATTCTGCAATCTGGCGAGTCTCTGTTTCTTGTATACATCTTTTTGAGGAGAAAAAAAAAAGCCAAAGTAAGACTGGAAACTTAACACAATTAGCGCTTAGTTTCTGTGATTGTGGCTTCCCAATATTCTTTCCATCACACAACTGTCACTTCTAATTTAGCATTAAAGCCACCCATCAGAAAGAGTAAGCTGTGCTCTGGTGTTGTCAATGACATCTTAGAGCAATTGCAGAACCCATCATTGCTCTCAGTGCTGTGTTGTGCTGCCTGAGCATACTGCTGTGTGACTGACAACTCTAGGGAACTAGCCCTGAGTCTGTCTGATAGGTTTTCCATTGATTATCCATCTTCTGTGTGTTCTCTTAAGTTGGGGGCTCTAGCTTGACTATGACATATTTTTTCTTCTACAGCTTGAAACACATGGTCATTTATTCTCTCTAATGTTAAGGTGTTAAGTTCATGTTTTTCATACAATGTATCACTGATAAAACTTTTAATGTCCAAAATATTTCTGCTTTATAGTCACAGGAAGGCCAACACCAAGTCCGTTGAAATCAATAGATCTGTTCTTTGATTTGGAATATCTGTGCATCAGCAAGGGAGTCTGCAGAGACATGGAGAGTAACTGAGTGAACTGGCATGGATGTTGAAGGCCTGCTGCACACTTGTGTGAATGTGGTATTCTTTTCAGACTGATTTGTGTAACTGATTAGGAAACTGTAGAACATTAGACTGAATAGCTACGAATCCAGGTTCATACATTCCCATACCTGAACTAATTTATTTCATAGAATCATAGAGTCATATAATGGTTTGGGTTGGAAACAGCCTCAAAGGGCATCAAGTTCCAATCCCCTTGCCATGGGCAGGGACACATCTCACTAGACTAGCCTGCTCAAGACCCCAGCCAACCTGGCCTTGAAGACTTCCAGGGAAGGGGCATCCACCACCTCCCAGGGCAACCTATTCCAGTGCTTCATCAATCTTGTAGTGAAGATTTTTTTCCTAATATCTAATCTAAATCTACGCCCTTCTAATTTAGAAACATTCCCCCTCATCCTATCACTACATGCCCTTCTAAAAGTTTCAAATTATTACTGTCTGCGCAGTTCTACAAGGTACTGTGTAAGTTTATACAACAGAGGTTCTAAAATGTTTATTTTTCTTTATACAGAGTGACATTTTATTAAATAGCTAATAGGCAAAATAGGTATCTCCATGCATAGTGCAATCCAATGAATTTTGAATTGCATAAGAAAATATTATATGGGAGAAGCGTATCTGAAATAAAGTAATTCTTCCCATCCATTCACAAGCATATAAATTTTAATGTATTTTCCCTTGTGCTTCAAGCATTTATGGCTGTTTTCCAGGATGGTTTTGAAAGATGTTTGCTCCGTGATTGAATTGTTTGATTAAATGCTTGAATAATATCAGTCTTTTCAAATGAAATAAGCACATTCAGCTTGCCAGACTGTTTAGCCTTGAGTTGTTAACTCCCTAATGTCAATCATGCAATGTGTTTAAAAATGGATGATACTGCAGCTGGACTTAAGAGACAGGGAAAAAGTAGGTAGGGTTCAGCTCGGCAATCAGAAGTTAAGTCATTGTTGCACAGATAACACTTGTCTTGCTGGTGGGATCCAGTCTGTGAATAGATCCCTGGGTTGGGCATGCTTGTTACAGCTCCTGCCAGCCCTGGTTCAACTAGGTGAGAATGGCTATGTGGTTTGACCAGCCTTTAATAGGAGACTTTCATAGCTTCAGAGCATCTCAAAGTAACAAATAGTGATATGATGGTGATTCATTTCTGTCCAAAATATTTTAACTCTCTGATACTGAAGAGACATCTATTTTTCAAACAAATACTCAGCATGAAGTATGAAACGCTCTATACGTTGCATGCTATGCTGCTAATATTAACTTATTTAAATGAATACATCTGCTGTAGGTACTTTATTACTTTTAGACCAAATCATCATTTGCCACTTTATAGATTGTTTAGGGTATCATGTCAAGACCAAAGGCACAACAGAAATGAACTCTTTCTTCTGCACATTCTATTCCCTAAGGAAAATACTGCTAAATAGCCATGCAGCTCTTAAAATTTAGCCTAAAATTACATTTTCTATAAGGAGAAAGGAAAGATGGTTTTGACTGAGAAACTTCTAACTGTGCGTTGAGAGGTCAGATCAGCTATAGAATTTGTTTAGATCAGTAGTGATTCATAAGCAACAAGTACTCGAAATAGGAAGGTTCTGAAATCAAAATGTGCTGGCAATTCCTTCAAACTCCAGGTTGGAAATCATATTGTTAGTTACTAGAAAGCTAATATAGGTCAAACTATGATGGGTTTTTCTGGAGATTAATAAGAGAGATTAGAACAAACAAGTAGAGGCCAATGACATAGGAGATAGCTGAAAAAAAACCCCAAACCAAAATACAAATCTATTATGCTCCAGCTTGGTTATGGTATTGAACAACCTAAATTATCCTTTTCTTTTTTTTATTATAAATCAGACACATGACTGCCAGAAATCCAAGGGAATTTTTATTATTGTCTTCAATTGGAATACTTTAAGGACTACCGTATACAACGAAATCATATGCTATATGTGCTTTCTCATTCTTTTTTCTGTTACTAATTGAGTTATATTTCTTACTAAGCATAGCAGTGGCTGAACTTTCTCACAAAGGTTTCTGCTTTTCTTCAGGCAATGTTTCATTCTCCTTTCTCATGTTCACTTGAAAGCCTGTCATCTGAAATAATTCTGTGCTTCAGGTTCTAGGAATCAGATGAAAGTGAAGAATGCTTTCATCCCCCATAGAGTTTAATCCCATACTGCTCTGACTCAGTTATTTTAAACGAAGTCTTATAATTTTGCTGTTACACAAGTTGAACAGTAATTATATAAAGGACAACAAAAGAAGTTTTGTGCTTTTTTAATTTATTTTATTTTTTTGAACAAGGCGATTGCCTTTGCAGAATGAGTATTTCCAGGAAATGCATTCTCTCTCCATTGAATTTAAAAACAACCCTGAGTGTATCTTTTTTTTTTCTGTAAGAACAGTTATCTGCACAAACAGCCCACCATGCAGCATCATTAAACTGACAGCTTGTATCAAACAGTAGCCACATGAATTCCACTGAAAGAGACTATTAATCAGAACATGTTTTCACAATAATCTAGAAGAAGATGAGGAGACAGGAACTCACACAGTCACCATACCACACAACTGAGTTATCTCTGATTGCCCAGTGTTCCAAATGGAGTTAACTGCACTGCACAGCTGTGGATATGCAAAGTTCTGGATTTCATCACTCCTTGGACTATTGGCAGGAAAACTGGCCACATAGGACAGTGAAATTTGCCAATGTCTGCTACAAATCTCCATAATGTTTCCTTTCCCTGTATTTCAGAACATCAGAATTTTATTTTGTTTATTTATTTATTTACTTTATTTATTTATTTATTTTTAGTTATGGGTTAACTTGGATGCCCTTTGTACTTATATATTACTCTGATACAAAACTGAAGGTAATGTGGAATTATTTCTCTACAGAATTTGGATTATCATAGGAAGGTCAGGTCAGTAAGGTACTTACAAAGAAGCAAATGCCAAGTAGTAAAAATATCAATGAGTAAAAATGCCAGGTAGTAGGCATAAAAGATTCTTACTGTGTTTATAAATTCCCCTGTGAGGTAAAAAACACCCTATACCAGAATATGGTAGTAGAACTTCCTTCCTCCTTGATGTCAAGGGGGAATAAAAATCTTGTGGTACTGCCCAGAAAAACTTGTAATATTTTCTTAAATGGCTACAACCTTTTTTTTTTTTTTTTTTTTTAAAGGTTGATGGTTAGCACTCATAAGAGAGGGCATCAAGGATTTCTGCTTGGTCAAGAGGATATCAGAAAATATTGATGAAGCAGTAGAGAATGATGGAATATCTACTAGTTATTAACTAACACTAAAGATATAATGAGGACCTGGAATGAAGTTTATAGCACGCTGTTTAGAAAGGAAAAAGCTACAATAAAACCAAACCCTTGTAAGTAGAACTGTTAAACAGGAAGTATTTAATAAATGTCCTGAAATTTTCTACCTTGATTATTATCAAACACTCCTTTTATGGAGTACCTAAAAGCATTTTGGCAGCCGTTGCACAAAATGACCTTTCAGAAGGTTGCGCAGCTTAAAACAGTGCTGAGAGTGATAAAGAATGAAATTCCTTCTCGGGAGAGACACTGAACAGTTTGTCTTTCAGAGTACAAAACACTAAATTTGAAATGGATTGTATAAGGGGAACTAGAGAAATTGTATCAGCTTCTGTGATAGAGCTGCCTCAGATATTGAACTAGATTTAATGAGAAACAGGAGTTGCATTAGAAACAAAGCCAGTAGTATATTGATAGGTAGGTGATAAAACAGTTTCCTGACTAGCATGCATTAAGTGAAGGAACTAATACTGAAATATTTCAGTGCTGCAAGATACAAAGTGAATAGATGATTAAGGCGAGACTAAGTAGAAGATGAACATGACATCTAAAGGATTAATTTATGAATTTCATTGCCCATATAAAGTGCAGTATCTTGATAAGTAATGGATATTATCTGAAATATTAAAATGAGATATGGTTGGGTCTTGTACCTTTTTGTTATCTTACTAAGATTATTTCACAGAAATTTCATTTAATTCACAAATGTTCTCTTTAGCTAGAATTTCTCAGTTTTGAACCTGGCAATGTTTAACGATTGCCATCATGTTATTTTTTTACCATATAAACATTCCTCTTATTGTAGCCTCTGATCAACAAACTTTTGTCTAGCCTAGAATTTTTTAATTAATCTCATTTTTTATAAAGCGACTTTCATTTAATTTTGAAATTCTACTGGTTCAATGTTTTTATTCTCCCAGATACATATGTAGCTAAGCAAACATGCTATGTCTTCTTATATAAAGATATTTTTATTACATCATGTACAAGCTGATTTTAAATTGTATTGTGCAATGCATGGACACAGATTATAGCTCTGTTCTTGATCTCATTTTCTATAAGCAGTACTATTATCAACAAAATGCATATTTTATAGTATCATCTTCACATCTTACTAAACCATTTCCTCAGTAGCATATGACCTTTTTGCTACATACATTTCAGACGAGTATATGGATGGTGTGTGGAGCATACCATCCAATATACTTTTTAGAAGTATATAATTACCAAGTCTGATGATGGCCTTACCTCCCCTTCATAGAAACATCTTTTTGGACCTTTAGATTTATTGAGGAATTTTCAGCAAGGAGAATTTGCTTTCTCTGCTATCTACACCGAACATAAACTGGCAGTATGCACAGACACTTTTTCCGCATGATGTTTCCCTCAGATGAAGAATAGTCAATAATTGTTAAAAAACACTCACAAAGAAGGAACAAGAAAGGGAGGAAAGGAAAAAGATCAAACTTCTGAATTGTTTTGGTTCATCACTGTATAAGAAAAACATAACTTGTATGAATACAAATTACTGTGGTCAGCTTCTTATTTGTGATTTTCCATTTTTCATCATATCTGTCATTTTTTTGCAAAGCACCGTTGCAGATGACTAGACTGCACTGCTGTGATTGTGAGATACAAGTAAGAATGCAGGGTTTAAAAGTAGCACTCAAGTATTTTATCTCAAAGATGACTGAATGCATTTTTGGGGAGCTGTTTCTGGTGTAGTGAAATTAAATTGGACCACATTTTCTGTAACTTCTAGGGTTCTTACTCTGGCTTTTCTGTCTGTGGAAAAGGCTCTGTGTGTGTGCTTCAGAGAGCTGATCCCATTATTTATAGTTCTTGATCACTGCTAAAGTGGAAATGAGTTTCCCTCCTATTTTTTTTCATTTTCATATAAGAAAGATTGTGTTAAGTATATCTATAATGAAGGTTTTAATGTTGTCCTAACAGACTATTAATAACTCTATAGACTGACTGAATTTAAGTACATTAATGTGCTCAGGTCCACTCTACTAGACGGCTTGTGCTGCCTGTTCTACTGGGCACTGAGCAGACTCCGGCTTTCACTTTGGCTTACTCTTGATTTTTTGAAAACTTATTAACTCACCCACTTCGCAGAATCCCCGACTTGTAAATGGAGATAACTTTATTCTTAGCTCACAGGATGTTTATGTGGAGCTTTGGAGCTCTAATATTCTATGCAAATTTTACAGAGTTCTTATGTTTTACATTCTTAATCTTTTGAAAGAATGGCATTGTCCTTGTAACTGTTGAATAATACAAACACCCAATTGACAAGAGGTGTGATTGAGGGTGGGATGACCTAATTATCTGTATAGAACATCTGTATCGATGTTTTTCATTCCTTTTAGTTTTAGTTTGACTGGACAAAGCCCTGAGGAACCTGCTCCAGCTGACTCTGCTCTGAGCCAGTTGGTTGGACTAAATGATCTTCAGAGGTTCCTTCTTACCTCATCAGTTCTATGAAAACAGGGTGGGTGCCTCCATATTGCCTACTGGGAATTGTCTCAGGTCTCAGCTAATACCTGAATCACACCCAGGAATATTTTGCAGGAGTGTAGCTGACCTGGGACAAACTGCAGCTAGGATCATTTTAATCTGGAAAGATGTTGAGAGAAAATACAGAAAGTTGGCAGGTGTCTTTGTGATATTAAAAACGTTCAGGTACTTGAATGATATATCTAGTTCCTTTACTCAAAATCAAGCTAAATTAATTGCCACTTTAATTGCCACATGTCAGAGTAGTATGTTATGTTTTCATTATTGCCTTCCCTTTTAATGTAAGTAAACCATTTCCAGACACAGCAGCTGAGATTTTTAACAGATTTCCAGCTGTTGTGTGGCCCTGACAACCTCCTCAAGTCCTTTTGCTCTCTTTATATGAAACTTTGCAACCCCAGCTTGTGGCTTTTTAGTATAGATCTAGACCCACTGCAGTGTTTTGTCATGTTTTGTGAATATTCTTGGTACCTCATGAAATAAACATCACTGGTGATCTAGGTGCTCTCACCAATCAAAATGAGGTATTCAGATGCTATGACCATTAAAATATAAACCTCCCAAACCAGGCAGATCTGTGCCATTATCATGAAAGGAATAATGTGCTGTATGTCTTTATGATTATCAGCTTTTTGTGAAGCTGATAGCAGTGTTGCCGTTCCATACAGCTGCATTTCTGTATAGTGCTAATTCATATTAGGTGGCTCTAGTGAAATAGACACACGCTAAATCATTGCTATCTGACAAGGAGGAACAAAGAACACGTCCCAGGTGATCACCTTAAGCCCTATATGCACATGCAGAAAGAACAAAACAACTATGTGATCTGTTCCCTCACCAATTACAACCCAAACAAACCACTGAGTCCTAACCATCAGCGGAACATAGCCGCAAATGCCTCTTAAGAGACAGATGCATTGCGGTATTATAACTGAGCAATCTCTCCCCAGTATTCATTTATTTATTTAGCTTTTTCTTGTGATTCACTATTTTAGCATCTTTTCTTGATGACTGACAGAAGCATGGCCCAAGCGTGAGTAGAGACAGAATGTTTTTGAGAGTTTTATTTCATTCTGTCTCCACTTCTTCATGATACTAAGAGCAAGATAAAGCTTGTCCCAATGTATCTCTGCCTCTGTTAGGTGAGTTTCTTTTTACCAGGGGAAACGATCTCCTTTCACGTCAAGGAAAGAGGCTGCTACAGCCTGAAGCGGCGATTCTGTGTGCAGAAAGGAAGTGTACTATGTCTTGATTTTCATGAGTGCAGATTTGAGAACTAGCAGGTCTTTCCAGGACCCACAGAAATATCTGGCCAACCTCTGTTGTCTATAGGAAATATGTCTTCAGGAACTACCTCTGAGGCAATTCACCTCTCTGGTCCCTACCATGGCACTCCAATAATAGAGCCGTAGTCTGGCTCATCAACTGCATTATTGTTGTATAAAATCCATGAAATTGCCTCAGACGAGTCAAATGTGTGATGCAAAGTGATTATATATGGATAAAGAGATTCAGAGAGGGCACTGCCCACAGGATGTGTGAAGTATCTGACATTTTTACAGTAACTGAAAACTCCAACAGCTATTCACTGGGGAAAAAGGTATTAATTCGGGATTAAATAGATAATCTAATCTTTCAGTCACAGGGTCTTCCCTGATCGATAGGACTTTCAAGTGTAATTGTTTGGTATCTACCTGTCCATTCACTCTTGTAACTGAGAAACAAGAGGAGCACTTTATCTTTACTGGTTGCAGTGGTTTAAGCCTCAGCTGGCAACTAAACACTGGACAGCCACTTACTCACGCCCTGCCCCCAGCAGGATGGGGTGGGTGAAAGAAAATTGGAGTCGTAAAAGTGAGAAAACTCATGGGTTGAGATAAGAACAGTTTAATAATTTAAGAAATAATAATAATAATAATAACAACAATAATAATAATGCAATGAAGGTTGAAATACCAAAATGAGAGAGAAATAAAACCTGAGAGAGACAAATGATGTAAATGAAAAACAATTCCTCACTACTAACCAATGCAAACCAGTCCTTGAGTAGCAGTTCCCCAGACAAATTTAACAGCAGTTTATATGCTGAATATGATGCCATATGGTATGGTGTATTCTGTTTGCCAGTTGGGGTCAGCTTTCCTGGCTGTGCCTCTCCCAGATTTTTGTGCACCCCAAGATGGTTTAAAGCCTGAATCTGTTGTGCTTCTGACCAAGCTTTAAAATCATCTCTTGCAAGATGGTAAGAATAGTGGACTGAGTGGTGTGTGCAGCTTGATTTTTGTAGCATTTGACATATCCATAACCTAGGGGATGTATGATCACTGAGACAACCATACATTTCAAATACTAAGAAATAACTGAAAAAGTAGACTTGTATGTAAATTAATGGCATATGAGCAGCAAAACAGATTGAAATGAGAATTAATTCAGCAGGTACTTGGTAAAAATCCTAGTAACTTGACTTGTTTCCCCTCATAGGAGAAATGGGGGAATGAGATCAATGATCCCTGAGAGATGGCTGCAATGCAGATCTATCTACCTATCCGCTAATGGTTATATAGAAATCTTGTAATTGGCATTGTACTTTAGATGTCCTCTCAGATTGATAATACCTATGCAGCTTCACCTGTGCGGTATGGATCTACTGGAATTCTCTCAAGTCAAACATCCCAGGTTTGACTTTTTTCCCTGTTACATGTGGTAAAGAGTTTTCAACATGTGGCTTTCTTGTCCATGCACTGCAAAACACATTATGAGAGTAGGACAGTATCAGTGTCTCCACAAGTAAAAGTATATCAGTCTCTTCAGCCTAAAATTTACTTTAATTAGGGATTTTTGAGGCAATTTCTTTAAGAGGTTCTGTATCTGCTATAATGGCCTGCTGCAACATCATGTATAGCCTAAAGGGACTTTCTCACATGTCTCTCTTCTTTGCAGTGAGTTGCCCACTGTAAAGCCATTTGATATCTCTTCTTCAGACTTTTTGGAGATAGTCTCTTGAGCCTGCATGGTATGCATAGTCATTTTCATGCCAGACCAATTTTTCTTGCCAAATTTGTAAGATTGCTGAATAGGTCTTTATAATGGCAGCTCGCTGCAATGTTAACTACAGGGTGGCTAATATTTCTATGTAGTGGTGGAGAAGTGTATTGTGTTTGTGTGATTCAAATAATAATGTTGAAATTGAGGAGAGGCAGGAAATGTTTCCATATCATTAAACAAAATAGAAAGGAGACAAAATCCTCTAAAAAGAGAAGACGAAAATTGCATCTATTGTTATTTTTGTTTACTCCCCCTGTTCTTTTCTACTTATACTTTCTCCCTTTTTCCTCCTTTCTCATTTCTTCTGCCACAAACTTTAATTATTTTTAATTAGTAGCTAGTGGCATGGGTTTCAGAGATAACATTAAAATGAAGGGTTTTATGCTGCATCAACTGAGAAACCACAGGTATTGTGGTTGTCAAACGTGGTCCCAGGTGAAAGTTATTGCTGCAAAAGGCAGCTTAGTCTCAAGACTGCCTTATTCAGAAGCAGAATTTCTTTTGTATAAAAGACATACAAAAGCACTTCCCATCTCCTAAACCAGTAAGCGTAAGAGTTGGGAAACAATGTAAAACCACTTGTGCTGATCCTTACGTTTTTCTTTTAAGGCAGATTTCTTTCTTATCATGATAGAATTCACCTATTAGCCCCAAATCTTGAAGCAGTGGTGATATAACTGCCAATTAGGTAACTGAAGCAATGGCTTTTGGGTTTCGGCTTTTTTTGATATTACAGGTCCAGGCAATATTTGTTTTAAAATCCTCACTGTTTTTTAACCTTCAAGATTGAAAGTGCTCTGGAAAGTGTTTTCCACTAAGTAACAGATGTATGAGTAGCCAAAACATACTCTGGTTAGCTCAATCATTAAATTCCAAACAGTATTTTCAAATAGTCATAGGCTGAAGAGGGCTCCTGCATTAATTTATGCATGATGATGCTACTTCATTTGATTAGCCTTTCAGTCTCCTTTCTTAACATTAACTTCTCAACAAAGGACAATAAAGTTTGCTCTGGAGAAGATTTTTAAGCTGTATAACAGAAAATATTCTCGATCTTTAAACACATGTCTATCTTCTATCTTTATGCTGTAGGGAAAACCTTTCCATCCCTATCTCTTTCTGGTGATAGCAGTCATCCCATGTCCCTGTACCAATAAGGCTTCAGTTCATTCTGGGCAGGTCAGTTAGAGTTGATGGCACAGCTAAGTTACCCTAAAGGTTGTAGAAAGGAAGATAAGAAGTTGTAATAGCACTTCATTTCTTGGTCAAGTGAGAGAGAGAGAGGCAAGGATATCTGAGGATGTGGATGACTCATAACATGTGGCCTTATATTTTGACAGGTATGTGAACAGAATGCTTTCTCTTGTACACCAGTAGAGAATCACATATTCATGTTCCCTTCCCTGGCCTGTCCCCTCTAAACACCCTGGGTCTAGAGCCAAAGCTTTTGCTACAGCATGTCAATAGGACAGGTACTGTGCACATGGTTAATACTTGTAGGCCTGTCAATAGCTATTCCAGTAACTTTGTGGAAAAAAAATATTCCAGTTCCTTTACTTTCCTCACATTGTTTCTCTGTGCTGTGTTCTGTTTATTTTCTCAGTAGCACTCTCCTGTGGGTTTACTGAAAATTCCACATAGAAACTCTAAGCAGTAGGTCAACACCATGTCAGCAGTCAAGCTTTAAGTCAAGCTAACGCATTTACTCCACTATTTTGACTTATCTATTGTCACCTCATTATACATATCTTCTCCTTCATGAGAATTCCTTCTGTTATGAGGTTTCTTCATATTTCTACTGACAGCTATTCCTGGACAACTTTTAAATCTTAACCTTATCAACACTCTTTGGCTGTTTAATAAACTATTGTAAAAATGAATAAGATATTAATTATTAGGAAAAAAAAATCACTAGGAGTGTGGTGAGGCACTGGAACTGTTACCCAGAGAAACTGTGGATGCCACTCCCTGAAGATATTCAAGGCCATGCTGGATATGGTACAAGCATCCCTGGCAGAGTGTCCCTTCCCTTGGCCGGGGGTTGGAACTAGTTGATCTTTGAGGTCCCTTCCAACACCAATCATTCCATAATTCTATGATAAACACTTTGTTTGTTATTTGTCTTGCCTCTGTGTCTTCACAGGCTGCATAATCAAGGGCTTTTGAACCAAACTTTCAGTCCATTAACTAAAGGAAAGGCAGCATTATTTGGTAGTTGTACACCGGGAATTCTAACCAGATGGTTGTAAAGGGCTATTGGTACACACAGTGATTTTTCTTTTTGCCTCTAGTGCTCTGAACACAGGTTGTTCAAGACTAAGATGTTTTTGGGGATCATTTTGAGCTAACCTAACTTCAGGTTGCTCTAAAAAGAGGTCCTCTAACTCTACCCTGGTACTCTTGGTCACATTTGCTCACCATTCTGTAATGTCAGGGATCAATCAAATTAAAGTGTTCATTCCCTGACAGCAGTCAGTCAAACTAAAAAGAAGTTAGCACCACATTTTGCTGACACTAATTTGGGGCGGGGGGGAGGGGTGCAAAATTTCGGCTAGTAAATTTCTCAAAACATCTGGTGCTATACAACACATACTTTTGTGCATAACGACTTCTACAAATATATGCCAAGTATATTTGTCAGAAAGTTTCAAATGCTTTGCCAGAATTTTTTCTGTCTAAGCCAAATGTCTTGTGCTGAAGTCTGGAATCCTTATAAGAAGAAAGGATTCAAAGTCACAAAAATATCTTTTGTAAGGGAGAGGATAATGACTACCAATCATGGGATCAGTGTTATTCAAGATAACTTGGCCAAATAATAGACTACCCTGCCTTCCTTGCAGTTCAAGCAGTTACTGCTGTTTGCTCTTCATTCCAGAACAGTGTTACTCTTACTTATCTCTTAGATATCTTACTTATCTCTTTTTATATCTTAAGAAATTGGATGTTATAAAAATGATTTAAAATAAAAATAATTAGAATTTAGACGTGTGCTGAGTTCATATGTTCTATTTTCTCAGAGCAGTTAGGTATACTTCTGTCCTAAATTAAGATAATTATACTTATCCAGCTGAGTACAGAATTTTGAAATCCTCAGTTAAAAGTTATTCAAGTATGGTTTTATTTCATAAAAACAGATACATAGCAAAGAGTCTAAAGAAAATTTTATCTTGTGGCTATGCTTTCTTAAGGACTTCATTACCTTGTAAGAATATGCTGAAAATCTTCTTCCTGGCTAATTTTGCCAGCAGAATTTACTAACTCCAGACTGCATACTAAGTCAGTAAAGACATCTTTCTGGTAGCAAGCTGAGGAAAGGTGGAGTATTGCATAGATACTTTGGGTAAAAAAAGAACTTAGATTGAGGTTTATGTATTCCAAGATACTAGCGGACCGGCTAGTGCTCACA
>VZTU01005263.1:0-10402 GCA_013400835.1 Zapornia atra
AGGTCCCTCTGAATGACATCACATCCCTCTGGCACACTAACCTCATCACCCATCTTGGTGTTATCAGTAAATCTGCTGAGGATTCACTCAATCCCACTTTCAATAACTTTGATAAAGATATTAAACAGCACTGGTCCCAGCACAAACCTTTGAGGAATACCACTTGTCACCGTCTTCCATATGGACTTGGAGTCATTGACCACCACCCTCTGGATGCGACCATTCAGCCAATTCCTTATCCACTGAACAGTCCACCCATCAAATCTCTATCCAACTTAGTGAGAAGGATGTTGTAGAGGACTGTGTCCAAGACCTTGCAGAAATCCAGATAGATGATATCAGTAGGTCTTCCCTTGTCTACTGATGCAGTTACTTCATTGTAGAAAGCCACTAGATTGGTCAAGCAGGATTTGCCCCTAGTAATTCCTACCTTAAGTTTTCAACCTGTTCATGACTATTCTTTAGGGACATCTCCTCACACTATCAATTTCTTAACATAGAGGGCAACACCTCCACTCGTCCTTCTTTTCCTGTCCCTTCTGAACAGCTTGTAGCCATTGGTAGCCAGACTCTAGTCATGGGATTCATTCCACCAAGTTTCAGTAATGGTCACTATGCCATAGCTTTCTAATAGCATGGTAGCTTCCAGCTCCTCTTGTTTGTTGCCCATGCTGAGTGCATTGGTGTAGAGGCACTTCAGCTGGGCTGGGGGCTGTTTGTCCTTAGATGGACACCCCTTTATCCTCCCAAGGTGTTCCATGGAAGCTACTCTGTTGGCTCCTATTACCTCAGGATCCTTTGGCTTGTTTCTGCAAGACTTTGCCTGTGCTGTAGTGCCCACTGCATGCCTCAGGGCAACAGGCTGAAGGCCATTACTAACACTCCATCCCTCCATCCCTGGTGTGTCATCCTGCTGTTTGTCACAGAGAATCTTGATATTATTATCCCCCTTCCTCTTCACACCTAGTTCAAAGCCCTATCAATCAGTCACGCAGTCTCTTGGGAAAAGACCCTCTTCCCCCTTTGTGAAAGGTTTCTCCTGTTTGATGCCAGCATACCTGGTGCCATGTAGGTAATCCAATTATCAAAAAAACCCTAAATTGTGGTGGTGACACAAACCACATAGCTTAATTTAGCCCAGGGGAATCACAAAACCTCTACGGCTCCCTGGGTTATCTGACAGCAACTTAGACCAAGAACTTTATTTATGGCTCACTGCATACAGACATCAAAACAGATTGCTTCAGTAATCTCAGTTGTCTCCTTGTTCTGACCTAAACCAGCCATCTTTATCAAACTCTAACTGTAGGTAAGGGCTAATATTAAAATAAGGATATCTAGTGGGAAAAAAAAATAAAATGCATCCAACCAACCGAAACCTCTTTCGTCAGAGTATTAAAGGATGTTTCTTGGTCTTCCAATTTTCTTAATTTCCCTCCATGGAATAACATAAAACAGTGGCATTAAAAACTAAAGGTGACTGGATAGATGGGGCTTTCTGCAACCTGATCTAGAAGAAGGTATCACAGAATGACAGAAAGATAGAGGTTGGAAGGGACACCTGGAGATCACCGAATCCAATCCCCTTGCCAGAGCAGTATCACCTACAGCAGGCTGCACAGAACAGCATCGAGGCAGGTTTAGAGTATCTCCAGAGATGGAGACTCAACAAGCTCTCTGGGCAGCCTGTCCCAGGGCTCTTGTCACCCTCACAGTAAAAAAGTTCCTCCTCGTGTTTAGATGAAACTTCCTATATTCAAGTTTATGCCCATGGGCTCTTGTCATGTCACTGGGCACCACTGAAAAAAGACTGCCTTCATCTTCCTCACACCTACTCAAGAATTTATAAGTTTTGATTAGATCCACCCCCACCCCCCTTTTTTTCTTTAGGCTAAAAAGTCCCAAGTCTCTCAGCCTCTCTTTGTAAGAGAGATGTTCTAGTCCTCTAATCATCTTCATAGCCCCTTTCTGTACCCTCTCCAGTAGTTTCATGTCCTTCTTGAACTGGAGAGCCCAGAACTGCACAAAGTATTCCAGATGAGGCCTCACCAGTGCAGAGCAGAGGGGGAGGAGAACCTCCCTTGCCCTGCTGGCCACACTTTTCTTGATACACTTTTTGAAGATTTTAGTGATATTGAGTTTTCTCCAAATCTTCAGGCACCTCAGCTGTTCTCCGGGACCTTTCAAAGGTGATGGAGAGTGGCTTAGCAAGGACCTTCCAGGTCCCTCAGCACTTGAGGGTGTGTCCCATCAGGACCCATGGACTTGTGGATATCTAGTTTATTTAATTGGTCTGTAACTAGATCTTCCTCAAGCAAGGGACCATCTACCTTTCACCAGACTTTATCTGTTACCTCCGAAGTCTGGGGCTCCGGACAGCTGGCCTAAGCAGTAAAGACAGAAGCAAAGAAGGCATTCACTAACTCCCCTCCTGTGTATCCTCTGTCACCACAACACCTGCGTCATTCAACAGCCGGCCCACATTTTTCTTAGTTTTCCTTTTGCCACCAATATACTTTAAGAAACCCTTCTTGCTGATCTTGACATCCCTGGACAGGTTTAGCTCCAAGAAATCCTTGACTTTTCTCGTTTGATCCCTGCATACCCTGACAGCATTCCTGCAGTCTNTCCTGCAGTCTTCCCAAGTGGTCAGTCCCTTATTCCATGAAATGTAGACTTCCTTCTTCCCCTTGAGCTTTTCCCCTGCTCATGGCAGTGGGTTTGGAACTAGATCCTTAACATCCCTTCTAATTGAAAGCATTGTATGATTCTGTATCTTCTGTTTTAAGGATAGCAACTGCTGCATTCTTGAGAGACAATCTTTATCACGATGTTAAATTAAATCTGTCATTCATAGTCTTTTGAAACCTATGCTTAGTAACATAACAGAAAAGGTTTCAGACAGAAAAAAATTCCAACAATTCTGTGCATAATTTGTTAATATAATAATCTTATTTTCTCTTTAGACTTAATCTCCAAAGATAACTAATATTTACAATACATTTTTAATATTGACATTTAAGATTAAATAAAAAATATTTTAAGCATATATTTAATATACCAAATACAACAGTTCAAAAGTCACAAGGTTATGTGTATTTGTGCTTTCTGAATTTATTTTGTCTGCACCAGATTATTTAATGTCTTTAGCAGGTACGTTTTCTTCAAAGATATTTCTTTCTGTTAGAACTGCTTTACTACTTAGCTGTTCTTTAAATAGTTCTTAAGAAAGCCATTTCAATTTAATTTCCATTTTCTGTGAATTAATTATACCTTCTGTGTAGAAAGCATGATGCATTGTACTGTCCCTTGCCTTGCCATATTCTCAAATATGATCTTTTGCTCACAATATTCTTAATTGGAAAGACTTGCCAGTCCTTAATGGCTAAGAATCATTGCATTTCTTGCCTTATTTTACAGGTTGGTTTTGTTTTTTTTTTTTGTTTTTTTAATTTGAGACATTGTTAAGTATTTCTTCTTCTGGTTACTGCTTTTTGTCCCTAGTCCTTTTCTGAATATACACATCCATTCATATGTGGTACACCACACAAAGTTTTAGCAGTATCTAACAACACTTCGCTACTGAAAATATTCTGTGTAATATATAAAATCATACTGGTCTCTTCGTCAGACACATCAGATAGGCTGCAGCTGGTCACTGTATCTGTAGCAAACATAGAGTATTTCCTCTTTGGTTTCCAAGAGCTCAGTTCCAAATTTATAAGATAATTCCTTATTTTTACTAATTCCCTTGGATGTTCTCTCTTTCCTGGAATTACATATTAGGAACTTGACAGTACATGTGATTTAGTCAAACACAGTTGTCCCTGACAGTCAAAGAACAACTGGACTTAGAATTGTCATTCATAAAAGCTAGAGCATAAATAGTTCTTGAGCTCCTACCATGTGTAAAATGGTTGTAGTTCCTTCTGACTTTACTATCCAATACTACAAAGATTTATTTTCAGTTCAACTTGTAGCAGTTTGTTTTCCAAACCAGCAGAAAGGGTATTCCAAACATCAGAGTATTGAAATAAGTGTGACTTTTGCACTTCTTAGACCAAAAGAAAAAAGAACAAACCCAACAACACAATCCAACCTGAGTAATTTCTGACTCAGCTCATTCAGTTAATATCATTAACTGCTATTCAGATTTTCCTATTTTTTAACTCAAATTTCTAACTACCTGCATCAGATGTCTAAGGCTTTGTAACAGATGTTAACAAAACCAAAGGATATTGGTATGAAAGAATTTAAACAGACCAAAGGTCACAGTGAACAATTCTGTGATCATCTCAGGAGCAAGACATTAGGTAACTAAATCATATTACTGAAAGTCATTCTTTACAGAATCTTCTCACTATGAAATTATAAGATAAGGCTAGTACAAGTCCTCATTAAATAATGGATTTACTATGTTGTGTACTCTTTAGATTTACTCTGCTCAAAGAATTGGCTGGCTCAGAAGGTCACCACTAGTTTGGGGTTTTTTTTTTCAATTTACAATGAACAGATTAGTACAGAACTCTCACTTCTGACTTTAAAATAAGACAGACATATGGATGCTGACATACCTCCTCATTTGTTGCAAGTCAAACTTTGCCAGAAAAAGCAAGATCAGACAGCAGAGATCAAAACTAATATAGTTTCTCAGAAAGTTGTAAAGATATTCCTCAGTTTAAATATAAATAATAGAAATATTATTTTTCAGTCATTGATTGACTCAAAGTGCTGCAATGACTGGAATAAAGATAAAAGCACAAATAAATAAGCAAAAAGCTGTTCCACATAAACCCACTGATAGCATGTAGTTTGTAGTTAGTAAATACAAACATAAGAGTTCTCCATGATAATTGAACAATGTGTTTCAAACCAAATTATGTAATTAAAGTTCAAACTTTCACACAATTTTTTATTTTAGTTTTATTTTACATTTGCATTCAAAACAGAAAACAAAGGAAATGTTTCTAAAACATTAACAGTGCAACAGTTAGGAATATTTGTAGGAGCCTGTCGCTCTTATTATAAACACTCTCTTTTTAAAAAAAATACAGACTAAAAATGGCAGAAGTCCCAAAATATTAAAAATTCTCCAAAGCTCTAGATTAATATGTTGTATAGGTTAAAATGCTATTTTTAATAAAAAGAATGCAAATCAAATTGCCTCAGAAGATCTGCTGAAATCCAGATAAAGCACCCTGATGCTCTAAAGTTCATGTTAAAGATTAAAAATTACGTAAGTGCAGGAGAAAAATAAAACCAGCAAGATTTACATTAGTAAAATAAGGGATTAAGCCCTAAAAATCAAATGAAAACAAGTTCAATTATTTATATGCAGAAAGACATGCTTTTCATATAAAGTAAGACTTCAGTAACTTTTATCTTTTTAGAAAGCATAGTAATCTGAAAATTATGCTGTTATGTGAATAAAATCAAATGAAAGCAGAAAAACCTGAACAAAGAATAATAAACAGTACTAATATTTCAGAAAATTCAAGTTTTCCTCCTACTCAAAGCCCACAAAATACATGTTCTGATTTAGTCTGAAATACCACAAAATTTAAACATAATTATTATTATAAACTTTAAAGTATATATTGCCTACTCCCTACTGGTCCAGGAAAAATTAAACTTCAAAAATGTCATTTTAGAGACATCTTACAGTAAAGACAGGAAGAGTTTTTGTTTGTTTATGAAAAATAATTTGGCTAATTTTTACACTGGTTATACATAACGTAAAATCAGAGGGGAACAAGGAGGATAGCTCACAGACATTAATAAACTTTGGAGGATATTTAAAAAACATGCTCCACTATTTTCCATGAGGAATATAAACATTTTTAAGAATAATTCCTGTGTATTTTTAAAAGTCAACATTTTTAAACTGCATGAGCACGTGATATATTTATTTAATGCACTATGTCTAGAGTTGGGGAGGAAGTTTATAAGTTATACATTGATGTTGCTAATAATGCTGGTTAAATGCAGAAAATCTCAGAGGTACCTTTGTATTAAGAAGACTACTTGGGAGCCTTAGTTGTAATATTAATATCTAATTATTTTTTCCATGTGTTCTTGGCATGATTTTGGCTGGGAAAAAATTAATGTTGTATTCTTCAGGTTGTAATTTATTTTTGAGTATGGTATCCCAGGCCTGTACAACAGGGAAAAAAACCCACAAACAAGTATCCTGAACCAAGAAGTTGTCAACTGTTAATCAAAGAAAGATATTTAAAGCTAAAATGAATAAAACAGTTTACAAATTATCAATACACACACACATGTTCCCCCCACCCACTTCCGTCCTCACCCCACCCTGCACGCCATAGAGCAGGGAAAATTCCTGCTCTGGTAGGAAGGACTGAAAGAATAATCTTTGTATTTATTTGTCTGCCTCACCTGTGACGTCTATCATTCTAAATAAGAAAACATTGTTTTGACAAGTGAATGGTCTCCACACCATGAGAAACCTCATCAAGGTACTTAAAATGGTTGAAAGCAGTCTTTATACTAATTCAACAGAGGCATTGTTTAGCTAATTCAGTTCCACATCGCAAAAAGTCTCTGTACAGGACACCTGGCATAATTCCTAAGACAGTCTGGTTTTCTGCACTATTCTAAGACCATTTCTATTGCAGACATTCTGTATCAATTGCCATAGATCATTTCTCATCCCTAAGCAGGTTCATTTTCATTCCTGGTACATTAGGTACTGTTTCAACCTCAATCTGAATTGCTTTTTAATAAGATAAATAATCATAAGAAGTAATTACCCAACATTTAAGCTGATTTGTAGCTTTAACTGTGAGGATGAAAGATTATCAGGAATATTACTTACATATTTCTGTTCCTTTGCCTACTATTTGAGAGAAAAAAAATGGGTTTAAATTGTCTAAACTTGGATTACAAGATAGGTCATTGCAAAATTTTCCATATAGTTTTAAATTTAAATACTTCAATACTCCAGAAAAATATTGATTATTTCTCATTCACTTGTACCATCTGTCTATTGTTATCTGTTTGTGTTGTGTTAAAATCTAAAGATTCAAAGTATCAAAAAGCTAAATGAATTCTGATTTCACTGCCTCAATATAGCATCAATTGCATCTACGTAATTTTTGACAAGCACTTGTCTAATCTGTGGTTAATTTCTGCTTTTAGTAATCAACACTTTGCAATTTCCAAATGCAATTACTTATTCTGCAATTAGAAACTTTTCCTTGATACACTACATCTTTGTCTCTGCAAGCTGGTCTGCAACTTCTTGTCACATCCACTTGGTATATAGAGAAAATTATGTTTACCTCTCTGTGCAATAGCTTTTTATATTTTTATGTCTCGCATGAGTTCTAGCTTTCTGAGGGAAACAGCCTTAAGTAGGTTAATCTATTTTCATAGATAAATTTTCTAGGCCTCTGATCATTCTCCTCACTTTTCTCTGGACTCTCCAATACTTGTACATATTTTTTAACATCACATATGAAGGATTAGACTTTCTTTCAACTGACACCTACTATTGTAGAGTTTAGCAGAAAGATTATTTTAAATGCTTTTCTATATGTATGCCCTGTCCCATACCTTCTGGTTGTACATCCCAAGATAGTGCTGTTTTTACAGCACTATGACATTTGTGTTTCACTTTCACCTTGTCTTCTATCGAGCTCTTTCTATGCAGTCCCAAGCAAAGCAGTTGCTCCCAAATCTGCAAATTAATTGTTCTTATGTAAATTAGTATTTTGAATTTTTAGATGTTAATTTATACCTTTTCCCCCCCCAAGTAATTGATCCAATTTATTGGGATAATTTCAAATTCTGCAAATGCTGCAGTCCATTAATATGGAGCTCTTTGTTCCATCATCTATAATCAAAAAAGCAACTGGAAGTAGGACTAGAATAAGCATTTTGGGGTTCAACAAAACAGACTTAGTGCACTCTTCCTACCTATTTAGCGACTACTGGCAGCTATTCTTTGGTATAGTTTTCTAGATAATTTTGCATTCACCTCCTAGTCCTCTGCAAATATTTTTAGATTCCTTTGAGAAAGCCAAACCTAACAGGAAAATACAACTCTGGACTATCTACTGCCTCTCTACCCATGCAAATATCTAACCACATTACATAAAGATTATAAAATCTAAGGTTAGATTTGTATAACAAAATTTGTTCTTCACTGATCCCACTAGCAGCCCTTTATTTCCTTCTTACCCATCAGAGGCTTAAAAAACCATCATTATGTATTCCAGAGTATTTTTTTTTATGATTTACTGATTCCTTTCTCCATAAAACATTGCCTTTATCCCAAAGATTTTATAACCTAGACAAATTAAGTCTCTGAGGTGGTTTTTTTTTAATTTTAAATATACTGACAAATAAAGTATCACTTAACCTTCCGTCTATTGGACTATATGAAAATTGAGGCTATTCAAGAATCTAAATTGTGTTAGAATTAGACACAGTTCTTTTTTCTGACTGAAATCTCATTAAAGTGTATGAAGGTAAAGATTAATGATCAACTCTCAGTGTGGAAAAGAGTCAGCAGTGGCATCCCCCAGAGTTGAAAATGCCCAGCAGGTTCAAATAGCAATTATAAAAATTCACGTAAAACATCTCAAGGAACAGATATTAAAAAATATGTTTACAGATGTATCCTTTAATATCTCTAAAGCAATGACTATGGATGCTGGAGCAGAGAAAATGAAATGGACAGGCTCTGCCCAGACAACATCATCTTCTGTTGCCACCAACAGCAACAGGATGAACCACTGATCTGAATTAGAAAATTGTTCCCATATTTTTAGGATAAAATAATTCCAAAGGTAATTACAAAAAGGTTAGGCAAAGAAAATAAATCCCTAAGACTTAAGATGATGGGCATAATGATTTCCTTAAGGATGTTCCTCACTCAGGAACAATCTCTTGGAGCTAAAATAGTTCACTGAAGATATTTGTTGCATACTCTAAAGTCTAAAGGGAAAACAAATATTGGGTTACAGCAACAGTGTAAAGAAGCAAGATCATAAAGCTATTCTAGAAATCCCTGATTTTCCTACACCTAAGATACATTCTAGAACGGTAGTTCCTTAGCTCAAAAAGAATACAGTGTATTTGAAACTCGCCCAAAGAAAACGAGTCAGAATGGTATGGAAAACTTCTCTACGAGCAATGATCAAGTAAGATAGGACTATTCAGTCTGGAAATAAGATTGCTTAGGGAAGATAAGCTATATAAAATCATGAAGGCCTTGAAGAGGCATTATATATCTCTTTCAAAATCAAAGACAGAAGTTAGAAGTTATTAAATGTAACTAGCAGAAGCCTGGTCAAAAACTTAAGAAAGAAAAGTGTTTTCTTTTTTTCCAGGCAGTGTGCATATGTTTGTCAAAGGATGTTGTGGACGTTAGGATTTTATATGGGACAAGGGGAAGGCTGGTGCAGTGCAGGGATTTGAGGTGTACAGCTACTAAATACATAAGGATTTCCTGAGATAAATGTGATTTCTGAGCTGAAAATGATTGGTGGCTAAAAGATTGTACAGAAGAGTACCTGTCTGGGCTGTCCCAACTCTTCTTTAGGCATACACAATGGTCAGTGTTAGGGACAATGTATAGAGGAATATTTTCATTACTTGAAGTGCTTGGTCTTTTGCTTTCTCCAGTAGCATCCTGAACCACTGCTACGAAGTGAAGATAAGGAATCATTTACTGCTAAAGAAAGATGAAATAATGTATTGGCTTATTAGATTTTGTCAAATACTGGGTTGAGGAGTGTTTTTTAACTCACTAAAGAAAAAATATTCTTTATAGTTATTGACTCAAAAAATAAAAAGACTTCAGTTACAGGCAAATTTAAGTCTATGACAAGAAAAAATGAATTACTAGAACTAACTAGTTCTAGTAGTTAGTTCTACTAACTACTAATACTAGTACTAGTAATTAATACTAGTTCTATTAATTAGGTGGGGTTTTTTCCCCGAACTGCCTTTGATCCTACTCAGAGTAATATAGCGTGACATAACACTGTCAAAACAGTTGAAAAACTGTCCAAGACTAAAGATCAATGTTAGTAAGAAATAATGTAAATGTTCCACCATGGAGTTCTTGAGTATCACTATGCTCTGTGTTCATGAAAGACTGCTGGAGGAAAGAGCCACTTGGAGCAACAACCAGGCAACCAGGTGAGGTGGTTTTTTTTAAGTGTGCATCTGGTTTTTTTTACCACAGCTACAGAATGTTGTTTCCCTGCTTTCTAAATTTCTAGCAAGGCTAGACTTGCCTGAAAGACAGCTGGCATCTGTGCAAGGTAGACAAAGTGGGCGGTAATAGAGATTGACAGAGGGAATTGTCTAAGGTTTTGGATAAGTCTGTAAGAGCTGTCTCAAGTGAGTTTATTAGCTTCTTAACAAA
>VZTU01005264.1:340-24316 GCA_013400835.1 Zapornia atra
CAGAATTACTTGATAGTGCTGACAAGTAGAACTCACTGTGTCAACTGTGTCAACACATTGCCCAACTTCGGCTGGGGGGAAGGGAGGAAAGGGAAAAAAACAAGGCAACCAGAACCCTGCCAACAAATATTCAACTCCTATGAATTAGAAATTTCATTTTTATCGATGTAACTAAACAGTTGCCTCCTATCTGTAGCATGGTTTCAAGACTTCTTTGGCAATTTGTTAAGTATAGGAGCCATCAACATTAACCCATATTACAATCTTGTACACAAAATTCAGCAGCTTGTATTAAAAAGCACGTAACAGGAAAAAAAAGTTTTCTGAGTTTCTGAAATCAGCTTGCTATTCCAGGTGGTGCTTACAGTAGCCTAAGTATTTGCTTTCAGTTGAACAGAAAAATAACAAGTTAAATTCACAGAGAAGAAAACCCCCAAATTTACATATTGGCTAATACTTTAGCTTTTCAAAACCTTAATTTTAAAAGCAAAGGAATTTTTCCTTAAAAACATTTATCTACTTTTTTCCCCTACTGATGACTAAATACCTGCTAGCTTAATTTGTGACAATTTCCAGTCACAATAATAAAATTCTGTATTCATTACAGATGTATCTCACTGACCAAACCACAGATATAAGACTATTTACTGTTGTTTTCCCTAATTCAAATTTACCATAATTTGTAATTTCTTACATGTTGACAATTTAAACAAAATAATAAATTGTAAACTGAAACACATTTCCCATGCCTAAAAAATTACTTGGAGCTATATTAATTTGCTTTAGTGTTGCTGAACTCATGAAACATAGTGGCTTCACCAGGCATAATGCCTCTAAAGCATAATCTTTCTCCAGACTTCAGTGCTACAGAGACATTGACCAGCAGTTCTCCAGAAGCCACTCCGCCTTCACTGAGGGTAGCCAATAAAAAATTAGCAACTCTCCCTTTAAACAGAATGAAGCAGCAAAATGAAATTTCTGGGCTGACTATAAGGTGCCCTCCTTGAATGGGACTGGAAAGTGCACAGGAATGCATATATTCAACAATCTCTTAAAGTCACGGGGTGGGGTGGGGGGGGTGGGGTGTGTGTGATTTAATTTTTTAAGTTTGTTTCTAATTCCAAGTGTCAATCTAGATGTTATTCTTACCATACCAATAAGTTAAAAATGTTTAAGAGTTCATATGCTGTTGAGAACGCAATTACCTGAAGAGAAAGCATATATGAAGGGTTTCACTGTATTTCAAAACAGAAAATTTCAATTTGTCTGAGGCTAAAAAATCTAGCCTAGAAGAAATCTGAGATTCACTTTACCTTGTGCATATACATGCTCTGCTTTTTTCAACTTAAAATGGATTTCACACCATGACAGGTTTCATTCTGCATTAAAATTGCAAATCTTCTATGTGGCCCACTTTCAGCTGCAATTGATCTGCTTTGTCGTCATAGATTAAAAAAACAGTAAAGGGCACTGCAGCTTTAAATATTTCAGAGCTATGTAGCTAGTAAATAGACTCCATTGCAATATGGCTCTGAAGGTCGTGTCCTATTGTCTCTTTTCTCAGCAAATATTGTGAACAGCATAAAATGGTTTATTTTATACAATACCTCCCTACCATTTCTAAATCACATCAATTGTATTAGGCATTTCCTTACTGGAAAGGACAGATACGCCACTCTTTCCATACACACCCACGCTGCTTCTAGATGTATTCAAAACGTCCACTGTGAATATAACAGCACAGTGCACACATCAGACATATACAGTTTTTCAGAGGTATACCTAATGCAAACAGACTCCCTGTTAAATCCCATCACAACATAAGGACAATTAGTTATCTTAATGGTTATAAAATAATTAACTGGATTTCAGGTCAAGCATCTTTAATTAAAATTAACATGCCAGTTCAAAAACTGAAGCCAGCAATTTTAATATCTTCTGTTTCTCATATATGGGAGAATATGGAAAAAAAATAACAACATGCAGCACCAAGAGACTGTAATCTGCCAAACCTGTTTTTTATGAAGGAGAACTACTACCTTCCTTCAAAAGAACCAAATAACCCTCAGAAAGCTCTATCACATTTAAGAATAAGTTACAAGAAAAAATAAGACTGTAAACCTTAAGCCAGAATCTGGAATCTTTGTGTATGCAGCTCTAGGATCAACCCCACTCTTTCATATAAAGTGACTATTTGATGCAAATATACAGTTACAGAGTTGCATCTCAGATAGAACAGTGACAAGAAATACACCCCAGCAAAAAATACAATTTTCTGATAGCTGTCACCATGCAGAAGGTGTGTGTAGTCATTTACCTGAAAAGGCAACAGATTGTTGCCATTGTCCGTCCTGAATGCGTTGTCTTCCATCCAGGATTTAGGAGTTAACGGTGCAGCCCGTGGGAACTTCGGAGGAGCAATGACATTGCTGGAGAACGGTTTTTTAAGGGGTGAAATGGGATTGAGTGGAGAGGGTACGCCAACCCCCACTCCCACACCGACCCCCACTCCAACTGCCCTTCGAGGGTCTCTACCAGCCTGCAGCCCACCCCAAGGGTTGGAAGGTGTACTCCAAGCTGCATTCTGATGGTTATTCCAGCTGGAGGACGAAGAGGAGGAGGCAGAGGAGGAAGACGGTTTGCTGGTCATGATGGGCTGATGGCTGTAAGCAGCATTTCTCTGGGCAAAAGGTGCCTGATTAGGGCTTACAGGTGACCTCCGCTGCTGCTGCTGCTGTTGCGCTTGCTGCTGCTGCTGCTGCTGATGTTGGTGATGTTGAGTCTGAGCTAGGCCAATTTGAGGAGAGAAAGTGCCACCAAATACAGGGTTGACATGGTGTGGAAAATTCTGGAAAAGCATTGTCCCATTGACTGGAGTAATCCCTTGGAAAAAGCTATCATCCACTGTGTTTGTGGTCCCTGTAGACCAGGTGCTGCCGAAGGAGGGAGACAAGGAGGTGCCGGCTGCAGGTTCTTGTTGAGGCTGGTGAAAGCTCAAGCCAGGCAAAATGGGAGACTCCATCTGCATCTTCTCCTTGCTATTTTGGGAAGGAGACGATGTGCCGATACTAGTCACTGAATTGTTGTCTTCTGTTTTGGGTGTCTCCGACGAGATGGGTGTAGAGGGGGCTTCTGCTGAGTTTGGATCTTGCTGTTGCTGCTGCTGCCGCTGCTGGGGCTGGGCTTTGCTTTTGTCCATCAGTAAATCATCCTGCATGGTTTGCGCAGCTGAAACAGTAGGGGAAAAAACCACAAAGACAGATTATTAACATTGTCATTCATACCACAAACCAGGCTCTTTTAATCATTTGCCGGCCAAAAATCTCGTCCTATTGCTAGTGCTATGCTACAGCAAGTTGCAAGGCAAACCCGTAATCTTCCCCCTCCCCCATTCAGGAATATGTAACCTTTGATCGTGCTACATTGCCTTTAAAATATTTTTTAAGATGCTTCACCCTTTTTGATGCCTTGTTTCCCTTCAGTCTAAATGAGAGATGTGCTTATAGGGCAGAGATATACAGCAATTTCGCCACGTCTCTTTTCTCTTACACCGGAACTCAGAGCTCTCACCCTGCAATGAGAAACTGATTCTGGTTCCTGTTTTTCCAAGCACCCTCCTCCTCCTCCACCTCCTCCCCCTGGTTATTTGCATACGTCAATAAATACTGCTGCGTCCTTCAGCAAGGTTAAAAAGACACCAGTCTTCACTCCTCTCCACCCCCTTTTCTATTCGGGGATCTTTAAAGGAGCCGGGCACCGATTTTCCTTAATTAACAAACAAGCTTTCCATTATTTAAATTTATCAGAGAGAAAGCACACACGACATCTCGCACTGAGACAGAGCCGTTCTTAGCTGCACGATTGTTCCCTGGCCTTTTTCTGCCGCACAGCTCGCTGCTTGCTTAGGGCATGAGAAGCCATCGCAATGACGGGGGTGTGCAGAGGGTGGTGTGGGTGTGTGCGCGCGTGTGTAGACACTTGATACACATAGCCACGGATGAGTGTTCCATTTGCCTTCAATGACCTTACAATCTTTCCGTGTAAAACGCTATTTTGTATCAAAGCAGTCCTTTGTTTAAAGGTATTTCTACTCACTATATTTTATATATAGACATATGAGAAATAATCAGTAATGTGTTCACTGGGGAAAAATAAAAAGGTCAAAATGAGCAGGTCTGGGAGGTATAACTAGGCTCTGATATTTCTGATGCTTTCACAATGAAAAATAAAAAACGGAGCAAAACTTATAGACATGCCAAATTTTAAAGACCATCTTTATATGCCCAAGACAAAGACTAGCAATGCAAATTATTTTCTAAATCAATGCATGTGCTTAAATATTAAAAAGTAAGTGTATGTAGAATAGTTGGGTCATATCTGCAAGAAATGGTGCTTCATATGAAATGGGACAGATCATATAATTTGATTATTATTTTAAAACACAATAGTACTAATGCATATGCACGCATCAATGAACAGCAATTCTATGAAACCAGAACAGGAACCTCCATATTTTGCAGACTTCTAGTCAATTGAAGAGATTGTTTTAAATCTCAAAATAAATATAAGACCAAAAAAAAAAACCAAACCAACAAACCCACTTACTTGGAGTAACTATGCCAAAAATGGTCATTGCTGAATACTCACATTTCTACTGAGTAGAAATCATGACACATGCATTCCCAAGGTTGCAAATTTTTTAGGGTTGTTGGTTTAACGTAACAAAGTAAAGCTAAACCAAATAATTAACTGCTTAAGAAAGGTGGCAAAGAGAAATCAACAATCCCCTCCTTTCTGCACATCAATAGTTTTCAGATGATCCATGTGTATATTTAACTTTTCCGTTTCTCTCCTCTCCCTTCTGAGCCATACACACACTTTTTCTTTAAAATGAATGCCAGGAGAAGTGTCTGCTATCCATTAAGCTACTACTCATGCTCCGTGTTATTTACCTGTTCGATATATAAACCGAACAGCAAGGGTTCATGAACAGACTATGCAGTGAGACAATATTAAGACAAGTTCCAAAGAAGAATGGAGCAAACTATTTCATATGTAACAGGCAGCTCTGCTGCTGGGGGTGCAGAAAACCTTTCAAGGCAGTTTAAAGCAGTACTGCAGTAAACCATAATATACCAACCTCTGTGTAGCTTTCCATTAGCTTTGTTTCTAACAAAATCACTATTACTCCTAAGGCTGTATAAAATTACTGATGATTCCACATCAGAGAGAGAAAAATATTATATTTATCCCTCCCCTGGTTCTGAGCTATCAGCACAAAAATATACTTAAGAGATAAAAACGTAGCAGCTGAAATGCTAAAATTCTGTCGTCAATAAAGTATATTTAAATCAGTTAGTCACCAGGTTATCTATAGTGGCTAGCACAGCAGTTGCTTCAAATATGTACCTTGACAAAGCTAGTTGTTTTTGAACTTTGTCCTAAGGACTGTAATCTACATTCATTTTCATATTGCTTCTTAAAGGTAACAATCATTGCACAATTCGACCCTCTTGTCAAGGTCAAGACCTACTTTTAATGAATGAAGCCAGCCTGAATGGAAAAACACTGCACAATAAATTACTTTGAAAGACAGGCCAGCCAATGTTTAATGTTGGGTTAATATGCAGTACTTCTTGATATTTGCTGGTGTAAGTATTTGTACAAATTTACAATCCAGCACAGGAAATCTATAGCCCCATAGCACTACCTGCTCTGTTTGCATGCAGTAACCCACACAGTCAACACAAATTTCTAACGAACAGTTACCTTTGGATTTTCTGTATTTAAAAATCAACAAAATGAGAGTATATTTATTTTCTTCTTTCAGGTTTGGTATATGACCAGTAGTCGACCACTCTGGCAAGAGCACTTTGACAACTGGAAGCTTTCAGCACAGGCTCTCCCAAGGAATCATGGGGTTTGGAGTTTTATCTATAGATGGCATTTCACTGCTGCCTATCCTGAGAGGAAGAGGGCTTAAGAGAAAAAGTGTGCACGCTCCCTCTTTCCTGGGAAAATTGCTGCAATCTGACTCACCAGCTCTGAGTAAATAAATGTCAGATTGAGCTGAAAGTGAGTAATTAAATCAGAGCTTTTAACAGGTTCATTTATAAGCCCAGATCAAATAGCTACCTCTTCAGAACAACAATCGCTAGACAAAGAAATGGTTCAAGTATTTCCAAACTTCCTTCTAAACTCCAAATTTATAGTATAAGAAGCTAATTATAAGCTTCTAGCAGCTATAAAATATACAGCTATTACAAAGAAGATTGTGTCGTGTTGCTTAGCTGAAGAAAATACTAAATAATGACCTGTCATAATTTCTGAAAACATTCTGAAACTCAAAAACAAATAGGGTAAGTACAAAAATTTAAAACAAATAAAAATCAGCATGTATGCAAAAAGTTGTACTATTTGAATAGTTTTCAATTTCCAAGTTACCACTTTTTCATTACTGAGTTGTTACTGTGCTGAAAATTCTAACAAAAAATAAGCTACTCAGGAAAAAAAAGGTGCAAATTTTACTCTGTAACATACAATCAACTCTGTACACTGTGGTTCCATTTTTCAACTACCTCCCTTCTACTACCCACTACCCACCTATCTCCAGCCTCCACACTGATAAACAGTCTGACACAAGTTCCTCTCATAAGATATTAATATTTTGATTATTAATTTAGGTTGGGTAAAATTTTCAGAATTTTGTTTCCCACCACTTGTGCTCTGTCTGTCCATGAATTATTCTGGATATTTATTCTGGGTAATTATTAATAATACTAATTATTCAAGAACAAATATTACTCCTTGTATGGAAATTAGATGGTTAAAATCAGAAGTGTGAAAATACCAGTGTCTAATAAAATTGCAGGCTGATTTTTCAAGGGGTGAAATATGCAAAGCTTTATGAGTGACAGAGATGACTAAAGCTGAGAAAGATAAATTAGGGCAGCTGAAAATGGGTTGTTTCTGTCTCTGCTTTCTATAGTTTGTTTACGTTGGACTGTATGGTCTGCCTACCTTAAATCAATGCTGTAATTAAGAGTTTCTCAACACTTGCGCTAACCTGTTTGTGCTACTCTGAATCATTAAGCGCAGGGAAAACGGCTTTCTTACAGCAGTTGAAAATACCTCATTTGTTGAAATATCCCAGGTAGCACAGGGCTGCCTCTAGGCATTTTATACCCCTTCTTTATGTCCCTCTTTACTTCTGAGTTATTGCTTTTCAGATGATTTGAGGATTCATGTGGAAGGGACCACACCCTTGCTGTCAGTTCTTCCCAGGAAACAGCTTCACTTTGTAGATCAATTATTAAGATAAGGAGAATGCTCATTGTGATATTCACAAATGGAAAAGCACACCAGAACCAAAGAAAATAAGGACATAAAGACAGTTTTTGATCAACTAGCTACTAGAAGAAAAACATTTTTCATTTCTACTACCCAACTCTTTTGTAACTGGAAGTTAAAAGGTATTAACAGCTGTATCAGAACACAAGAGCTTAACTCAATCTGGTATCTGAATTACTTGACCTGGGCCAGTTCCAAAGAAATAAATGTAAGAAAGGCCCAAATAAGCCCAATTAACACTGTACTGACTGTATTTTTATTTTATGAAATTCATTATGAAGCAATTTAAGACTACTATGACTAACAAGCTGTGCTAGTCTTTTTGCCAGAAGGTGAATATTCCAAATAGCTTGAAGGTTAAAATTATCGTATGGCTGAAAAAATGAAGTTTATTGTAGAAACATTTTTCTCAGTTCAGATTTGTTTCATTTTAGGTTAACTGAGGGCTCCTTGTCTTCTTAAAGATGGAATCAATTAGATAAAAAAATACCTAACTAGTCTTGTAACTTAATTTTACATATTACTATCATAGCAGTGAAATGATGTTTTGCCAAAATAGAATACTTGCATATTGCCAGGTTACTCTGTTGAAAACAGTGAAGAATTCCAACAGTCTTAAAGTTGTCAGACCAAAGGAATTGTACTAATTGTATTAAGGTACTGCTTGTTTATTATTTGGCCTCTTTTTTAGGCCTTGCTGAAATGGTCAGATAAATATTTAATGTACTTCTATATTTTTCTTACAGTAATTGTCAGCTTCTCTATTAAGCTTAAATCTGTATATATTTGTTATCAAACAACTTTGTATTTTAAAAGTTCATCTTTTGTCATAAATCTGATAGCCAAATTTAGGGCTTAATGAAAATCACCAAAACCAACATAAGCTGCTTAGGGTTTAAAATTAAGTTCTGTACTTCAAATGTGCACTTTTATTTACTTCAAAATGGCTGGCATCCCCAGCTAGTATCAGTGAGGCTGAACTCAATTGAATGTCAATTAGTAGCAATCATTTTCACCTCACTTTGCATTGCTGAAAGAGAGTCTGTTCCCAGGACAGTTCTCTCTGGACTCAAATGCAGCAACTACCAGGTGAAGGTAAGTGAGGCAGAGTGAAGCAGCACAATGAACACCATGGAGACAGAAGGAAGGAACAATCTATGAAGGGATGCTATGGGAAACAAAAAAAAAAATTAAAAAAATACAAAAGGCATAGTGAAACTGCCCATGCAAAGAAAGAAGCATAAAGAATAAAAAGTGAGAAGAAAATTAAGAGAAAAAAGGGATGAGGGAGAGTGAATTGGAGGAGGAGATAGTTGGGGGAGAATAAAGCAAGCATTTGAACAGAGCAGCTGCATACCAGTCTTGTTAGGATGAAGAGATGACGATAGAATAACAACTTTTGCTCTTTCAGGAGATAGTGGGGTTTTCTCAAATTTAAAGAATTGTTATATAGGTATTTTAGGTATTGTTATATGGGTATATATATTTCTGAGAAGAGTAGACAAGAGAACACATATCCCAAGCTGTCCAACAAACTCCTGAAAAGACACAAAACTGGTTTTAAATTTCAGCATCTTTATGCTATTTATGGGACATTAATAGGTCTGCCATTATGGAATCATATAGTTTGGCTTGGAAGGCTCCTTCCAAAGTCACCTAGTCCAACTCCCCTGCAATGAACAGGGACATGTTCATCTAGATCAGGTTGTTCAGAGTCCTGTCCAATGGGACCTTGACCATTTTCGAGGATGGGGCAGCTACCAGCTCCAGCGTTGCACCACCCTCCTAAAAACATTCTTCCTTGTGTCCAATCGAAATTTACTCTCAACTTAAAACTATTACCCCTTGTCCTAATCATGTGTTTATGTATCCTATTAGTTTTTTCTGTGTCACATTTGGGAAAATAAGAAGCTGCAGTAAAAGAAAAAAAACACATCCAAACACACCAGGTTTTCATTATTTGACCAGATATTCAAGTTGTGTCCAGTCTTGCTGTCCCTCCCTCCCTCCCTGTGTCCCTCCCTGTGCCAGTGGTACAGCTAAGCATCCACCTTTGTCACAGACTGTTCTTCAGCCTCAAATGGTAGCCAAGTGATCCTGGGTTCTAGTTACATTTCTTCAGCCATTATTACTCATCATCATTACCTCATAGCTTTATCCTAAGTTTTAGGCAACTAGCATCTCCTTCTCACTACAAAGCTAAAATACAGAAATTGCACAAATCACATAATCCAAGGAATAAAACCAACTTATTTCCATTTGCAACATTTGAGAATCAATATATAACACAGAAGCATTTGGTAGTCTAGGTCATCAGTGCTCTAGCCAATAGACAATGCATTTATTTCAGATCAAGATTAGGAACCAGAAACTCTGATATCTAATATTGTTCTTATGTTTCACAAACAGATGTAATGGGGACAGTGTATATCAGGTTCTCTTCCAGAAAGTCATGCTCATATGTACATCCAAGACTTCTCAACCATGCAAGCAAAACTGAATTTTATCGTGCCAAGAATAAGTACAAAATAAATTTTCTGGGACACGATGTGAGCATGATGCCTTCTTCCTACCTGCTTCTACATATACTTCCTGTAAGGAACATTTACATCACTAACTACTTTAGCATTCCTGTTTATGATATTTGGCACAATTAGAGAATATACACCACCTTCCCTATTCTATACATATAATACAGCTGTATTACAGTCCAAGTCTGTATATGATATACACATTCTTACAACACTTCTCTCAGCAAAGACTCTAAAAACCAGATTGATTTTTCCCTAAATCATCATTGTCAAAGAATCCAGGGTATTCACTGAAGTCTCTTTCCTATTCCACCTGATCTCTATAGTAATGTATATGCACTGTGCAAATACTGCTTGTCTCAACAAACAACAGATGTAGTTTGACGCAGCTGCAGAGTCGTGGGCTTGGCCCAGCAAATAACTACCTTGTACAGCAACTGTTGTATAACAAAGTTGTAATTTACACAATGTATCAGGGACTAGTTATGTTCCTAACTAAACTTATTACAAAAGCTATTACAAACATACCTTTATTAAAAAACCCTGAAAATTAAAAATTAAAGTTGATAGTTACTAACCAACTATCCCAATGCTCTGCAATATCTCAACTACCTCTGAAAAGTAGGATCTCACCCTTTGCTCGGGGAACATGACATCATGCAGAACCTTTACCTGCATGCAAATACACGTACAATTGGTCTGAAAAGTAAGAGTGGGAGAGGGATGCCTGTGGTAGAAGGCAACTACTCTCCAGTTGCTATCCACATCTTTGTCCTAGGAAGGCTTTTCAGCTTCTAAATTTCTGGTTTCATAGACTTCAATGCTTTGTATTGACTTCACATAACAAACGTTAAAAGCACTTTAGAAGGACTTGTTCCCGCTAAGAAGCATACCTACAAATTGAAATGAGACCGCTATCATTACCACCAGCCGTCCCATACCTCACGCTGCTTGCACACAGAAGCTAGTGACCGCCAGGCCTTCAGCTAACACGAAGGGACACTTACATGGGCGCCGGGTGCTTGTCATTGCGAACAAACCCATAGAAACGGATTCATTTCCCTTCGGCCGAGCCCCCCTCGGCAGACTAGCCGGGGGAGGCACCTGGCAAGGTCCCTCTTCCCTCAGGCCTCTCAGCCACAAGGGCAGGTCCCGAGGAGGCCAGTCGGCCGAGCAGGGGGCGGGAGCCGCCTGCACCTGTTCGGCAGGCAAAGAATGGCGGGGATGCGGAGGAAGGTGCTCCTTCCCCGAGGGAGCCCTCAGACCCTGCGTAAGCAGGACGGTTGCAGAAGAGGAGGCGGACCGGACTCTCCCTCTTTCCCTCCCTCCTCCCGTGAGGGACAAGCGGCGACAGCGGGACGGGGATTGAGCCGCTCCCCTCACCAGACGCGGAGATCAACGGTCGCTGCGCGAGCAGGAGGTGGAGGCGCGAGGGCTCTTCCCACTCCCCCACCCTTCAGGCCCCCAGGGAAGGCTGGGCGGTGAGAGGAGGAAGGGAGGGAGGGGCAGCCACCACAGAGGGTGCGGGGGCCGAGTGCTGAACTTCCCCCCGCGCACCCCCATACGCCACTGCGTTCTCCTACCTGCCCCGCGCGAGGTGCCGGGCAGCGACTACGCGACGGAGGCAAGAAGAAACATAGGGAGGGGAGAGGACGGGAGGTGCGCCCCAGTGGACCTTTAAACTACCGGCGGCGGCAGGACTACACTACCCAGTTCGCCGTGGGAGCCGCCGCCCGTTGTCTGGCGCAGGCGTGCTTGTGTTGAGTAGGAGGTGGTGACGGGCGTTGCGGCTACAGTTCGGCAGTGACCTCACAGAGGTGTCGCCGCCACCTCTCACCCCGGCAGCGCGGCGGCTCGGGCCGCGTAGCTTCTGCGTGTGGCTCCATCCTGCCTCAGCGACCGGCCCTCCGCTTCGTCCCGCCTGTTGAAGGAGGGGCCGCCTCGGCCGCCTCGCGGGAGGGCGGTTTCGCCGCCTTTCCTCTCGCTTCCCTTCCCCCACCGCCACACGCGTGACGTGAGGCTTCGTCGGCGCCGGGGCCGCCTTTGTCAGGCTCCGGACCCTCGGCTAGGCCCGCTCCTCCTCCCGGGAGCCATGTCCGAGCAGACGGGCTTGGCCCTGCCGCAGACCATGGACAGGTACGGGGAGGGCCCGGCGCTCCAGGCGCAGCGGGAAGGAACCCTCGGGGTAGGCGTGCGAGTCCCTTGCGTCTCCTCGGCCGCCCGCGGGGGCGGGCCCGCGCTGCCCGTGGCGTCTTTGGGGCTGGAGGGCCGCTCTGGCGCGGGAGCTTCGCAGCCGTTGCTGGCGGTGGGGGGGTGCGCCGAGGCGCGGTGCCGACGGGACGGGGTCTGTGCCGGTGTCGCGGGCCCGGTTTCACTTTCTGGTTTGGGGAAACTTCGGTGGTCCTGGAGAAGTCGTACAAGCTCTGTCGTAAATCGGCGCAAGGGCCGGCGGGCACCAGCGTGGTGTCCAGATGGGTGGCTCTGGCAGCGTTTGGGCTGATACGGGTCGTGGGGAGGTCTGCAAAACGCTGTCCGGATTCTGTGGGTCTCGGAGGTGCTGTAGGTGTGGAAAGCATTGACATGCACGTAAAATAAGGCAGTAAAAGATGAACGTAGCTTTATTGGTCTCGTGTGTTTTGTTGCTGATTTTTATGATCTTCTAAGAAAGTTTCCGATTGTTTTTTGGACTGCTGTTAAAAAGTACTTTGACTTAAATGCAGGGAAGGAATGATGGTTGCTAGCTCTTACATTATTTTTGATACACTTGTTTTCTCATTATGCTTTTACTTGAATGTGTGTGTGCTTTCACCCTGTTCTACTGAGGCTTTTAGATTTCTTACATGTAATTTTGAGACATCCAGGAAGGCCTTAAGGACCCGCCCCTATGAACAACAAAAACACATCATTAGCCTGTTATTGCAGTCGTTGTGCTAGCCTTGTATCTGGGAAGGTGGGGACCCAAAAGGAATTAGTCTTCTGTTGATGAACCTGTCAGGCTTTCATCATAAGGAAAAACCCAACAATAAATAAAAAAAACCAAAAAACCCTGATGGCTTTCTCTTTTCCAGGTCACCTCTAAGGAAAGAGGATTTAGCAAAATAAAAGGCCATCAGTCAAGTGGTTGGGAGATAAAATGTGTGAGGCAAGGGCAGAACTTGTACAGCTTTGAAGGTGAGGATGAGAAGCTTCAGTTTGGTGTAGAAAGAGGACAAAATTAATTGGGGAGGGATGGAAAGTTGATTCTGGTTTAGAAAAATTGAAGAAGTGAGGTGACAGTGTTGTATTTAGGAACTTAGAATAATGCCTGTCAAGGAGGCTAGAAGACACGAACCATAAGTGCCTTTCCAAGAAGTAACAGAAAACAGCTAGATTTTTAGAAATACTATTAGGAAGGTATTCAGTTTGATATCCCTCCTGTGAATGTAGGGAATAAAAGAGAGGAGTTAAGAAAGCAAAAAAAGAATTGGGAAGAGGATGATAGAGCTATTGTGTGCGTGTGTGTGTGTGTGGAGGACCAGGAAGAATATGGCAGAATCAACTCCTCTGAAATAAAAAAATTCTTATTTGTCCTTATTTGTTATAAGTTTGCAGTCCAATAATATATAACATTTTATGGTTTAGAATTCTAGGAAACCCTGATATTCTGAGTGGGCTGTCTATGCCTGTTACACTGTGAAGTCCTAGTTCATCCTTTTGGGAAATGGCTGTAAAGGTGGTGTTTATAATCTGTGCTGTGAACAGCTGTTAAATTAAGCTGTTACTTAAAGGGAAATTGGTTAACTAGTGGCCACACCAGTTTACTGTTTTTCAGTTATGTGTAATGGATATGTGGGTTTTGATGTACATTTCCTGCTTTGGCAGGGGGGTTGGACCCGATGATCTCTCGAGGTCCCTTCCAACCCCTATGATTCTATGATTTAACGTTCTTGTATCATTGTCTGGCCCTTTTCAAAGATGGTTGTTGGTTTTTTTTTCAGTAAACTTGGAGAAGCAGAGTTGATACCACCTAAAACTGTCCAAGACTACTTTAATAACAGCAGTGAAAGAGTTTTAAGTACCTAGGTAGTGTAAAAGGAGATATGAAGAGAGGCTGTGGCTTTCATGTAGGAGTTCATTAGGGGTTAATACAGGAAACTAGAAGCAGTAGTGTGAGAGGTAGCAAATGTAGTAGTAGGAAGGAGCAAAATATTTGTGATACAGATTTTAATTCAGAGTGTAGTGCAATACCTATAGAAGGGTTTTGGAATAAACAAGACTTTAAAATGCTGACAGTGTTAATAGTTACCTAGTGGGTTTATGGAGCAGGGCTACATTGCAAAAAAACAATTTTCATTCATCTGGTATTTTTGAAGTTCATACAGAACTTTTCATCTCCTATGTAGTGATGACGTAGCCTCAGTCTTTACCAGCAAGTGCTCTAGTCACACTGCCCAAGTTACAGAAGGTGAAGGCAGGGACTGGTAAAATGAGCCTCTCACTGTAGGAGAAGATCAGGTTTGAGAACATCTAAGGAACCTGAAGGTGCACAAGTCCATGGGACCTGATGAGGTGCATCTGTGGGTCCTGAGGGAACTGGCAGATGAAGTTGATAAGCCATTCTCTGTCACATTTGAGAAGTTGTGGCAGTCTGGTGAAATTCCCCCTGACTGGAAAAGGGGAAACATAACTCCCATTTTTCAAAAAGGGAAAAAAGGAAGACCCAGGGAATGATAGGCTGGTCAGTCTCAACTCTGTGCCTAGCCAGATCGTGGAGCATGTCCTCCTGGAAACTATGCAAAGGCACACAGGAAACAAGAAGCTGATTGGTGACAGCAAACATGCCTTCACTAAGGGCAAATTGTGCTTGACAGATTTAGTAGCCTTCTATGATGGGATTACAGCACGGATGGATAAGGGAAATACAACTAATGTCATCTGCCTGAATTTGTGCAAAGCGTTTGACACTGTCCCATGTGATATCCTTGTCTCTAAATTTGAGACAAGTGGATTTGATGGATGGACTGCTTGAGGGATAAGGAATTGGTTGGATGGTCTCACTTAAAGAGTTGTGGTCACTGGCTCGATATCCAACAGACGGGTGACAAGCAGTGTTCCTTGAGTTGGTGTTGTGATTGGTGCTGTTCGACATCTTTGTTGGTAACGTGGACATGAGGGATCGAGTGCACCCTCAGCAGGTTTTCCAGTGATACCAAGCTGTGTGGTGCAGTTGACATGCTGGAGGGAGGGGATGCCATCCAGGGGGACCTTGACAGGCTTGAGAAGTGAGCCTGTGGGAACCTCATGAAGGTGAAGTACAAGGTCCTGCACAAGATTTAGGGCAATCCCAAGAACTACAGGCTGGGTGGAAAATGGAGCAGCCCTGAGGACAACGATTTGGGGGGTGTTTGGTGAGCAAGGAGCCCAATGTGAGCTGGCAATGTGCACTTCAGCCCAGAAAGCCAAGTGTATCCTGGGCTGCATAAAAACCAGCATGACCAGCAGGTTGAGAGAGGTGATTCTGTCCCTCTACTCTGCTCTCTTGAGGCCTCACCTGGAGTACTGTGTCCAACTCTGGGACCTCCTGTGCAAGAAAGACCATGGGCCTCTTGGAGTAAGTGAAGAGAATGGCCATGAAGGTGATCAGAGGGCTGCAGCATCTCTTCTGTGAAGACAGGCTGAGAGAGTTGGGCTTGTTCAGCCTGAAGAGAAGGCTCTGGGGAGGCCTTACTGCAGCTTTCCATTACCCAAAAGGGCCTGCAGGAAAGCTGGAGAGGGACTGTTTACAAGGGCATGGAGTGACAGAAGAAGGAGCAATGGCCTTAAACTGAAGGAGGGAAGATTGAGGTCAGATATGAGGAAAAAATTCTTTGTTGTGAGGGTGGTGAGGCACTGGAACAGGTTGCTCTGAGTGGTTCTGGGTGCCCCCTCCCTGGGCAGTGTTTGAGGACAGGTTGGATGGGGCTTTGGGCAACCTTGGCTAGTGAAGGATGTCTCTGCTCATGGCAGGAGTTGGAACGAGATGATCTTTAAGGTCCCTTCCAACCCAAACCATTCTACTATTCTATGATCAAGATAAACCTTCAACATTTCACCTTAGGAGACATCTGTGAATCATCTGTAGGGATTCTGAGGGGTTGCAAAGCCTCTTCTATCCTTTTATCTTTATTACTAATGATGGTTGTTTTCCCAGGAAGAGGAAACAGTAAATATGCAAAAGCTTAAGAGTAATTGCAAATGGATTATAACTTAACTGAAAAAGCATACAATTCAGATGTCCTGGTGAAGCATGCAGAAAATAGCTGTTCAGTGATTAAGACTCTAATTTGATTCTAAAGGAGGGGAAAAGTATTTTCTTTAGTTTCCAATATCTAGGTGATCACAGTGAGAGTGATCATGTACTGTTGTATCAGGAGTAGGGTGTTTCTGCAGATTTAAATGTATGCAGCAGCAAAACTGAAAGAGTACAGTTGGCTGCTATACTACTGCTATATAGCTGCAGTACAGCTATATGACTTAGTGGGGTTGGTTTTTTTTTTTTCCATAAAAAAAGCAATCCAGTGTAAGGATTGTCTTGATAGCATCTCAATGTTGTTGGGATTCATCTTTCTTTTATGTATTTTGTGCTCCATCCTCCTCTATTTTCCCTGTGTAATTTCAGTCTGGAAGCAAAGCACATGTTTGTAACATAGAGGGTAAATACCTGTTAAGGTGTAAGGAGTTTGTTACTTGAAGTTTTTAGCTAAGGATTTTATACTTAGCTGAAGAATTGGCTACAGCATGAATACAAGAACCATGAGAAGTACACATGACCATGGAGTGACACTACATTCTGGAGTTCTCTTGTCTGCACCATCTAAGAAACTAATCCAGATGACTGCCATGATCCTTTCTGGACTTAGCATTGGAATTTCCATCCCTCTTGTCACTTTTTTTCTTCTAGCTCATGTTTAAATAACAGGCCTAGAGAATAGTCTTAAAATACTATCCTTTTATGTATACAGAATTCTTTGCAATCTATAGTAAAGCACTATATTCTTGAACTAATATGTATTCTTGAAGGCAGTGCTTAGTGGTCTGTCTCAATGGCAAGGTTGTATTGTCTTTAATCCCTTTATTCATGTAGTTTTAATGCATAAATTACAGGATGATGGGAATTTCCATTAAAATTTTGAAATTATGTGGCAGTGGTTTTTTATATGCTGTTAATCAATGTAAAAAAATTGTCAAGATTTATTTAAACAAAATTGCCAGATTAAATTAAAATGTCTTAGAAACTATAGCTATTAGTCTATTGAGTGCACAGGGCAAATTTTACTTGGTAGCCAATCTTCATGCATTTTTCAGATTTTAAGAGGCAAAGGCCATTTGATACACTATCCATATTTTAATGTAAAAAGCATTTTTAAGGAAATACTATTCACAATATAATACTCCAAGGTATTGGGATGTTGAACCTTTACACAATTCTTGTGCCTCTTATGTGAAGATCAGGAACTGGGTCAATCCTTGTGTTTTCAAATATAACTTTGAAAATATACAAAAAAACCCTCTTCATTCTTTTGTGGTCTTTTTTCATTTTTCCTGTCCTATACATTTTCTGTGCCTCAGCACTGTTTGACACCAGTTCTTCCAGTTCTGCACTTCCAATTGTTTTTTCTAGCTGCCATGTCAAGTACCTGTCATAATAGGTTTTCTGGTTTCTTAATGCATTTTTCAAGCATTTTCATTCTTCCAGGTAACTTTGAAGATAAGATGTTAAACTTTCAGAATTTGATGCTCTATTTGATTACAAACTTAATCCTTTGAATACTGTTTTTCTTGTGTCATTTGCTTGTCAAATATGAGTTGACTTTACCTCTCTTTTTTATAGTTATGTTTTTAAGCAGGACTAATGTGTAAATTAAGTTTAGTTGTGTCTATAGCTATGTCTTAACAGTTTGATATTTTACAGCTTTCTGTAATAGCTTGCATGTTATTGCCAGGACATCAGTTGACTGTGATACTGTGCCTACTTAGCTTTCTTACAAAATGCTTGACTGGGTCTTGACAGAGTTGCTCTTAGAAAATATATCTAAGGAAATAAAAATAGTAACTATTTCTCCTTTATTTAATATTTTTAGTGTGTTGATTAAGCAGTGGCTTTCTGAAGTGACATGCTTTAAAAAATGGTTATAAAACATCTACTGAAGTTGGTAGCAAGCCCATATTGATAGAAAACCTAGACGATGTATTTGATTTTAAAATGTTATTTTTATTATAAATGTATCATCAGATGGTGTCTGATTTGTTTGTTGTTGAAGATAATCTGGTCAATCTTCTGTCTTCAAAAAACCCAAATGCTCAGCCACACACCAGCTTTATCCTTGTTATGTCATTGCTTGTAGCTACTTAAGGTAGGTAAGTGTGATCTGTAATGCTAAAAGGTACATGTTTTTTTTAAGCTTTATTCTCTTGACTTCAGTTTGATTGTGTGTGGGTTGGTCTGGCAGTTGGTTATACCAAGGGTTCAGAATTCTGGGGTGTTGTTTTGCAGGGCTTTTTAAAACGTGCTCTGTAGTAGTGATTTGTGGGGCCCCTTATACTATCTAAATTGAAAACAACTTCTCCCTCCTTCCTGTATTTTTGGCAGCTGGCCAGAACCCAGTTGCTTTTGTCTTCTGTATCTTCAGTATTCAAAAATATTAGTCAAAATGTGATAAATAATCTGTTGAAGGCTTGTAGGCTTGTTCAGGTACCTGCTGAAGAATCAGTGTAGTAGTCATTTTAGCATGGTTTAATTGTTGAATTAGCATGCGTTATTTTCTGAATGGATAGTAGTTGGTTGAACTGTGGTCAATATGCAGCCCCCCTTGATAGAAACTAGAGCAAGATCACATGACTGTTTTGCCCTCTACCTATGCCATTCAAAAGCAAACAAAAGATAAAATGCAGAATGGTAGTTGGCTTCAGAAATTACTTACACTGTCAAGAGAGGCAAACTGTTATAACTAAATTTTTTCTTTGCCAGAGCACTGATGTACGAGAGATGCTAGCAGTTGAGGTTCAAAACTTGCAAAATAGCAAATTCATGGGGGGGTGTGTGTTTCAGTTTTCTGAGTCATCATCTGATTCTACAGTAACTTTTTTAAAGAAATAAAACAGATGCAGTGGTTTTGTATCTAATTTTCACTTGGTCCTGTCAGTCTGTGTATGTTGGTATGAATTTTTTTCTTTTCTCTTGGGAAGTGCAGGCACTGATGGAGGTTTATTTGGAAAATTTACAGTTGATACTGTACTGACCTGGGTTTGGGTTAGTACCTTAATGCTACAAGGTAACCAATGTAACTACTGCAATGTGGTCCTTGGTTAAAGACCTTTATTCTGAACTATTTAAACTTGTACTGGATCTTGTTCACTGTGAATAATCTCACTGACTAAAGTTGAAACAAGAGTAAATCTTTGTCGGGGTGAAGTTCAACTGGATAAGATTTGCAGAGTAATAAACATAAAACACTGCAGGATTTAGGTAGTATTCTTACTTTTTAAAAATTGTTTACTGTCTGCAGTTATCCAGTCTGTTGTGCTGATTAAGCACACCTCTAGGTGTGCCCTACCTACTTAACCTGAAGAAGAGATGACTTGGGGACACCTAATAACCTTCTAATATCTATGGAGGAGGTTGTTAAGAGAGCATGTCTCTTTTGAGGTTCCTGGCAGGCTGATGAGAAACAATGACTGCAGATTTGAACAGAGAAGGTTATAACATGTGGGGATAGGGAGCAACGCAGTCAAGCTTTGGAACAGGGTGCCCAGAGCAGCTGTGGATCTGTGTCCATGGGGCTTTTCAAGACCCAGCTGGAAAAAGCTCTTGACAATCTGGGCTAAATTCAGTGTTGCTTCTGCCTGGGGCAGAAGGTCTGCCTAGAGACCTCCAATTGTCCCTTCCAACCCAAATAATGCTATGATACCAGGTCTAGATGCAACCCCAGATTAAATAAGGAGACAGCATGGTATTAGGGCTCTGTTTGCACTGCATGACATGAGTATAGTGTGTTGGAGATGCCAATACAGGAGGTACAGTCCACTCATACCTTGTGGCAAATCTGCACTTAGCCCTTTTTTTTTTGGTATGTGCTCTGAAATCTGTACCTAAAAGGTAAGATGGCTTCTTGTCTAGTTGGACTGGAATCTTTTTTTTAAAGATTTTTTGTCCTCTGCTGTTCTTTTAATGCTAATATGGGTGCTTTTTGTCAATAGCTTTCTACCATTCAATGAAAGTGTTTAGGCTCAGTATTTTTGTGACCATGATTCTGGAAAAGGAACCTCCTGACTTCCTCTAGCCTAACACAAATACAGGACAAGAAAAATTCCAGTCAAAATCTCCATTTTTAAATGCTGGCTTAAAAAAAGTTTGTACTGAAGTTCTATTAAATCTGGGACTAGCTCCTTATTTATTTATGATTTTAAGTCTTAATTATCTTAACTGATTAGGATGAATATGAAAATTAGACTGGTCTGCTGTATAACAGTTTCTTTATAATAAATACCAATTGATTCAAGGGCCAACCATGGTATCTTGGTGTATATACTTATGTAAGAACAAACCTTACACAACAACCAAACTTTTTGGATGTGTAGTTAGTGTTTCTAGGCTTTTTTTCTAGGATTTTACTGCTGATGAGCATTGCGTACTATGAAGTGTTCTCGGTTTGTATATCTGTGCTTGTTCCTCCTGTGGTCATGCAGCTCTTCAAAGTGTACATATTAAAAGAGTGTTAAAACACTGTGAATGTAGTGAATAAAGGAGTTGTTATGGACAAGAGGGCCTGGCATTCAGTAATTTATTTATTTTTTTAAGACTGTTTTAGTATAGTAGTTAGTTCTACAGTTTTTCTAGGAAAAAGATTAAACCCTCTAGTCTAAGCTGTCATGTTTTTACATAGCTTGCTCACCTCATTTGTTTCTCCTGTTAAAAATGCCTCCGCTTGAGACTTGAATACTTTTGTTTAGAAGTGGATACTTTATATTGGGCTGAAATGTGCTGAAGTAAGTTAGCCTTCTGTGAAAGATATAATTACAGCAGGCCATGTGCTGAGTGCTTGTGACTGTTCTACCGGTGAGTCATGCAGTCAATTCTACAGAGTACCCAGGAGAGTTACTTAATGTTATGATCAGACCTCATGGTGTTTTCTTCACATTTATTCAGAGAAAAGACATTTCCAAATTTTAAATGTCTGCACATTGTGGTTGTTTTTATTGCTCTTGAGGTATCAATGTCCCATTTAAATTTTCCTTTGCAATTTTTTTTTGTGTGCGCTATTTTTATTATGTATATTAGGATATAAGATGACTGACTTCAGTAGAGCTTTTTGGTTTGCTCTTATACTGTAAATTCTGTAATAAAAATAGAAGTTATAAGCTGAGAACAACTTGACTAATAGTGTCTGTTATATAAACTTTTGAGTTCAAAGCTGTCTGCTTGCTTTGGAATCTTCCTGCTAAATTTTGCAGCTTTAGGATTACACCTCCTGTTTTCCTTCTCTTTTCTTTGGAAGATCATCACAGAAAAATTGTTTACCCTGTATGGTCAGTTTAACCGAGAGACTCTGTAGGCACGCGTCACACAAAAATTGAACTTTTATTTCACAGTTCCCTTGCCTAAGAATGGAATGTAAAGTGAGTATCCATAAGTTTGGTTTCTAACAGATTAAGTATATGCTAATGTATTTACTTTTGTAACTAAAGATACTGTGCCTAAAGATTGATTTGTATTTTTACATTACCTCTTTGATACTGGAAAATTGCTGCAGGAGATTGAGTTCACTTAATGCAGACTCTGTGAATGGAAAGTAACTTTGCATTTCTTGTCTTTCATCTTTCGCTTGTCACAGCAGCAGTTAAATGTCAAGGTGGTTACAGCTTTACACATGTCAAAGTTGGCCTATTCTGTATGTGTGTCACTCCTGATCTTTGTAACATATGTCATCTACTGTGTATGTGTATTTTTCTGATGCAACTCTCTTCCCCTTTTTCTCAGCGCAAAGTAACATTGTTTAATGCTAGTTTAATACAAAGTGCACATAGGGGTTTTTGTTGGGATTTTTTTTCTTCTATTGAGACTGGGAGTTAAGTATTTAACATTCCAGTTTAAAACAGGAGATTAAAACCATCTTGATACCAATCTTTGAAAACACAGATATGGTTAGTACTTGATTAAGGAAGCTAATAAGTAAATGTTAACCTCCTGTTATGGAAAAGTAAATCCTCCAGGAGATACAAAGGACTAAGTCTTGTTATCCCTTCCTTAGAACTTGAAGGAATAAAGGTTACGTTCCTTTGAACGGAAAACAGTTGCTTTAACTTAATGTCTTGGCCAACAGAGGAAAAATGGATATAGTTATTGCTCATTGAATGGCACAGCTAATGACAGGATTCTGACAAAGCAACGAAGCACTTGTGCAGTGAATTTCTAACATTGATCTGGAGGCAGCATTTTCAAGCAAGCAGTGTGCTGTAAGCAGCACTCTTTTGATATCAAGGTTAGCTTCAGTGCTAGTATTTTAAAGTACTTCAGTAATGTTAGGAAATTGTTTTCTGGGAACATAGACTGGGGAATCTATTGTATGTGTAATTAAGCTATAGCAGTATCTTATTGTGTCTCTGTTTACTAAGAAACAGCCTCTTGTGTTGTAGAGATTCAGATGAATTTTCTGCTGCCTGCTTTGTGATGCATTCACGCAAATTTTCCCCTATCCTCAATTTAACTGTGGTCATTTAAGTATTAGTAAGTTGGAGAGCCAAATGAGTATTTTTCTCTATGCTGTTCTGGATTCAATGATTGTTAGTTTACATACATTTTGTATGTATCTATTCAATTTAAGTGTCACTGTATAACTGGGGAACATGCTGACTGTGCTACTGAAAACAATGATGCATGTGCTCTTTTTTCTTAAAAAGAGTAGGGTTCAGATTGCAATGACTGATTGAGGGCATAGTTGAAGTTACTTTTATTACAAGGTCTCAAATCATTTACAAGTATAGGTACTTGCTTGTTATACTTTTATTGTTTGCAAGTAAACCCAGTGTATCAGAAACCATGGAGACAATCAACCCCGAAGTTTAGCACATAGAGAAATATTTAATATCCATAGGGATATTAAACATATAGGGAGTGGACTGCTGTAAGAATCTAATACAGTAGATTGTAGATGAATTACAGCAATGGCTTTTAAAACCTATTTTGAGGTCTGAGGCTGCCTTCCTTTGCTAAACCTGGCAGTGTTGCTAGAACTAAGATTTTTTAAATTATTATTTTATTTATCAATAATCTAGCCTCCTTTAAATATATTACTGTACATAAATTGGATAGTTCAGCTTTTCAGTAGTTGGGTGGCTTAACCTCCCATGTTATCTGTTAGAGAAGGCTGTACACGGTCTTCTTGCCATCTCGGGTTCTTAAAGTATTTTGAACATGCTAGCAGCTTTTCTTCAGCCAGGGTGAATATTTGTATGTGACTTTTAGCTGATCAAGCCCCTTACTACATCAGTTCCACCTTGCCATTATGCTGCTATGCAACTGGACATCAAGAGTAGCTAAGACTTGGAGGAATTTCTTCTAGACTTCATTTTTCTCATTAGGAGAAGCTTTCAGACATACTGCTTTACAATTTTGTGACTATTACAGGCAATTAATACATAATTAAGATGTTTAAAGAAACATTCAAGGAAGTAACTTTAAATAGCATCTAAACATACTTGCTATTTGCATCTCTGTTACTCTGTTAGCGAATCTTGTGTCAAACAATACTTGGGAAAATGTTTTCCCTGCACAACATGTCTGCATTATTAAAAAAAAAAAAGGCAAAAAACCCCTCCAAAACCCCATTAAACATTAAAAGTGTTAATACTATTGGAATTCTTCAGTGTTTGCTGTGTGTTTATATACTTGACTACTTGTTCAGCTTTCTTTTCCAATCCATGTTGTTCAAGGCATATTTCAGTTTTGAAAGGAAACTGGGGGTTGATGGGGTGGTGGTGGTTCTTTGTTATGGGTCTGTTGTTTGGTTTTCCTTTTTTCACGTGGGTTTAGTCACATTTCTGTTTGTCTTCCTAAACCTCACAGTAGGAATCAGTCTTA
>VZTU01005268.1:0-23526 GCA_013400835.1 Zapornia atra
CTCAACTTTATTCCTAATTTCTCTCCCTTCATGCCTGTCAGGTGTCACAGACAGAGACAGGGATGGTGGTTTCAGTTCATTACAAGCTGTTTTCCTTCTTAGCAAGGGATGAGGTGGGGGGTGGTGGTGAGAATTCCTCACACCCTTCCCCTGCTCCAGCGTGAGGTCCCACCCACAGGGGACAGTCCACCACAAACTTCTCCAGTGTGAGTCCTTTCCCATGGGGCTTCAGCTCTTCACAAACTGCACCAGCGTGGGTTCCTTCCACGGGGTGCAGTCCTTCAGGACCAGACTGCTCCAGCCTGGACCCCCCCAGAGACACAAGTCCCCCCAGAAAACCTGCTGCACTGTGGGCCAGTCTTCCTACAGGACATAGGCCTTGCCAGGAGCTTGCTACCATGCGAGTCACAGTGTCTTTCACACGTCTCTACCTGCTCCAGAGTAGTGCCTCTCCACAGGATCTCTGCTCCCTGTCATCTTCCACGGGCTGCAGGGGGACAACCCACTCCACCATGGTCTTCTCCGTGGGCTGCAAGGGAATCTCCTCTGGCACCCGGGGCACCTCCTACCCCTCCTTCTTCACTGACCTTGGTGTCGGCAAAGTTTCTTACATCTTCTCNGTTTCGTACATCTTCTCACTCCCATCTCTGGCAGCAAAAATCAGCTGTTTGTGTTTTTTGCTTTCTTAAATATGTTATCACAGAGGTGATAGCACCATCACTGGTCAATCGTTGACCTGGCTGGTATTTACTCTGTCAGACCCAGGGGAAGCTTCTAGCAGCTTCTTGCAGAAACCACCCCTGCAGAAGCTCCCACCAACAGAACCTTGTCATGCAAACCCACAACACTAAACCAGGTTTGTTGGACTGTGTGGATCCGGTGGCCTGGACGTCAGACCCCCAGAGCACAAGGCTCTAGCAGACACCGGTGTGCAGCACACCATAATGCCACTGAGCCATGAAGGGGCAGAACCCATCTGTATTCCTGGAGTGACAGGGGGATCCCAACAGCAAACTGTACTGGAGGCTGAAGTGAGTCTGACTGGTAATGAGTGGCAAAAGCACCCCATTCAAGTGGCCCAGAGGCTCTGTGCATCCTTGGCACACACTTAAAAGGCATTTCAAGGGCCCAAAAGGGTACTGGTGGACTCTTAGCAGGGCTGCCTTGGAGTCGGAGGATATTAAACAGCTGCCTACCTTGTCTTGGAGGACCTTTCTGTTGTGGGGTTGCTCAGAGTGGAAGAACAACAGCTGCCAGTTGCTACCACAACAATGCACTGGCAGCAATACCTCACCAACTCCTACCGAGACTCTCCGATTCCCATCCAGAAGCTGATTCATCAAATGGAGAGCCAAGGAGTGATCAGCAGAACCTGCTCACCCTTTAACAATTCCATATGGCCAGTGTGAAAAACTAACGGAGAGTGGAGATGGACAGTAGACTACCACAGCCATGGCGGTTGTTCCCCTGCTGCTCCCCTACCCCGAAACCTGCGACACAAAACCACAATGTTGGCCTGAATGAAGTCATGCTGCCAATGAGTGCTGCCATGCCAGACATGCTGGAACTTCAGTACAACCCACAGTCAAAGGCAGCTAAGTGGATTACTACAATTGGTATCACTAATGTGTATCACTGTTTCCACAGTCCCACCATCTGCTGGAAAAGGGCAAATCTCCAGAACACAACGGGTGTGACATCATCATTGCATGGGGCAACACAACAGCAGAAAGGTAAGAAAATAGTTCAAATCCTACTGAAAGCTAGATTTGCCATAAAAGTAAGTAAGGACAAAAAGGCAATATGGGCATCATCAGATCTCCATGGATGTTATCAGCGAAGAAACAGCTATGCTGCTGCCACCAGCTAGCAAAAAGGAAACAAGCCTTCCTAGGCATTGTGGGTTTTTGGAGGATGCATATGCCAAATTACAGTCTAATAGGATACAGAGGATCTGAGGCCTGGTATACTCCAACTGAAAAAGATGTTTGCAGCATATGAAGGGGTTTTGAGGTGTTTCTCAAGTGACTGATACTGAGTCCAGCTGCTCCTGGCACGTCAACTGCTGGTGCTGGGCTGAATATTCAAAGGGAGTGTCCCTTTACCCATCATGCAACTAAAGCTATATGGGGTAAGTGGGTTGCACTGATCACACAGTGGGCATAAGTAGAAAACCTCAATTGCCCAGGAATTCTGGAAGTGATTGTGGACTGGTGAGAAGGCAAAGGCTTCAGCATCTCACCAGAAGTGGGGATGGTGTGTGCTGAAGACGCCCCATTAGATGTCCTACACAAGTTGCAGAAGTTGCTGAAGTACAAGGCAAATCCAGTCAGCAACTGGCAGCGCAGAGGCAAACCTGGGCTGCTGACTTAACAGTAAGATATTGCCACGCAGCTAGAGAACCCAGCTGTGAAAGTGCAACATGTGGATGCCCATGTACCCAAGAGTCAAGCCACTGAGGAACATCAGAATAACCAGCAGGTGGATCAAGATGCTAAGACTGAAGCAGCTCAGGTGGATTTGGATTGGCAACATAAGGGTGAATTACTTACACCTCATTGGGCCCATGACACCTTAAGCCATCAATGAATGGATGCAACATACAGATGGGTGTATGATCAGGGGGTGGACTTTACCATGGGCACTAACACGCAGCTGACCCCATGCCACCACTCCCAATACTATCCTGGGCCTTGGAAAGCAAGTCCCGTGGCACCCTAGAAAGAAGCGAGTCAGACAATGGGACTAATTTCCAAAACACCCTCACAGACACCTGGGCCAAGGAGCATGGCATCGAGTGGGTGTGCACATCCCCTACCATGCACTAGCCTCTGGGAACATCAAATGATACAATGGACTGTTAAAGACTGTGCTAAGACCAATGGGTGCTGCTGGGACACTCAAAGCCTTAGTGTCTCTTAACAAGTGGAAATGTGGAATGCCATAGCCTTACTCCAGAGCCAATAGCAATTCCCCAAGACTGGACAAGCACTATCATACCATGCATCACATCCATCCACAGCAGAACTGAACAGTCAGAATATTTAATGCTGGTCATTTTTTTTTCCCCGCAAGAAGAGATCATACCTGAACCTGACTTAATTTTTTGAGACTACATGCAAGTAAAGGTAACTGCTTAACAAAACCAACAAAGACTGCACCCTAGGATGAATTTAAATATCATACTACAGTAGACCAAAAAGTAACTCATGGGTACCAACTGCACAGGTGAAGCATCCATCAAATGGAGACATTCTACTGTTTCACTGGCTTCAGTTCTACAGGATCTTACTGATGCTATGGAAAGTTGTTAAAGATCTGGAAGTCAAACTGAATCTCTACTACTAAGTATCTTTGTGTGTATAGGCTTTCTCCATCTGCTAAAGCAGTCAACCAAGAACTGTGTGTTCCCTCCCTCCAGAAGAGATGCTTTAGTCTAGTATGATCTGGCCTTTCCACCAAACCTACTAAGTGAAGCTAAGTGGGCTGTTATTGAAGTCAAACCAGACAACCTGAAGGTCTGATTTGATGAACAAATCAGGATTCTGGTCACATGCAAAGTAGCTCTCCCTAAAATGAAAAGAAATAATACGATTGTCATTTTCCATTTATTTGAAAGCACACTCACCTGCAATGATTTCTCGTAGCTTGGGATCTAAGTTTACAGTACATGGCAAAAAGGTTCTTACATCACGTGCAACAAGAACAGGTGTCCGCGAAGATAAAAATACTTCAAAGTTCCTTATATCTCCATCAATTTCAAGTAGAGGTTCAACATCTTTAGTTGTAGGAATATTCTTTGAAATTCTGAGGGAAAAAATTAAATAAATCATAAACCATATTTATTAGAGTATAACTTAGATTCCCATAGTGATAGTCTAGGGTGAAATTTTAGTACTCCCGCCTCTATTCTCCCTGTTCTCCAGAAAATGAAAAGAGCTGCACTGCCTGCAGAAAGAACAATTTAACATTCTCTAATATGCAAAAAAACTCAAACTGCTAAGTAATCTGATTAATTGTATGCTCCAGAAAAGCAGGGAATCTATGGATGAGTAACATCAAATTCAAAGGGGAAGTTAACATTTGTCAACATCAACCTCAAACATTGATTCAACTTCCAATACCTCAATCAGAAATTCCATGGTTAAAAATCTCACTTTAAAACTATCATTTATTTAAACAGGCATAGTAGACATTGATGAAAACCCAACTGTGCAAGATTTCACAGTAAAAAGTGGAAATACAACTCCCTGCTTTCAAGTAATTAACCTTCTAAGACAAGAAGACACAGAGGAGAACAACAACAGAACCGTAAGACAGGATCACAGAATCACTAGGTTGGAAAAGACCTTTGAGATCATCAAGTCCAACCATACCTGTCCTCTACTAAACCATATCCCTGAGCACCTCATCTAACCATCTTTTAAATACATCCAGGATCAGTGCCTCAATCACCGCCCTGGGCAGCCTGTTCCAGTGCTCGATAACCCTTTTGGTGAAGAATTTTTTCCTAATGTCTAATCTAAACCTGCCCTGGTGCAGCTTGAGGCCATTAATATAAGGGACCATTGATACATTATGACTATTGTCAAGCAATGGTGGGGGGGAGTTTTGTAAGCAGTAGTATGAAGATGTGTTTTAGAAAGGAACTAGAATGATTGTTAGCCTTGTGGAAGCTGAATAAAAGCTCCTACCAAATGCATGTAAGTCATGGAGACTGACACAATGGGTCTGATGGATCTATTTTACTTGACAAATTAACTCACAGTATCATGACTAGTATCTCATCTGATACTAAATGAGAAATTATAATCTAAAGATTATTAAAATGAAAATGTTTCTCACACTCAGTATAATAAAAATAGAAACAGTAACAGAATGCACTGAGAATGGTTGACATGGTTATAGTAATGACTGTTAAGTGTCTGTGACAGCGCTCTATACAGATACCAGTAAAGTAACTGTGCTGTATTTAAAGTAAAAATAGAAAAAAAGTTATGAGAAAAACAAACTTTATATACATATAAAATGATGATGGACCTCACTAGTTAATGGCTCTTCCCAAAGACACATTATGATCACAGTTCCATGATAAAGTGACTTTGCAAGGACACGTTGGCTGCTCTGTGGACTGCTGTGACTTGCCAAAAAATGAAGGTAACACAGCACAAAGAAAGCCTAAGCGTTTCCTCTGAGCACTGGACAATGAAAGCAGTTAAGGCAACTGCCAGTGCTGTCATGGGGGAAAGGAGGGCACTGATGCAGAGATGGAAAGGAAGGAACACACTCAGTAACCTATCCAAGTGCAACCAAGAATCTCATACATTATAAAGACATACTCATTGTCTATGGGAGCAAAGAACATAACAATAAAAAAAAATCTGTAATTGAATTGCATTTTTAAATAAATAGAGCAAAATCTATCATTAGCTGAATTATTTTACCTTACTTCATCATTGTTAGTTTTCTAAAAGCAATGGTTTTCCTTTATCTTTAATTTTACATCACAGAAAGCGTTAGGTTGGAAGGGACCTTTAAAGGTGATCTAGTCCAACCTCCCTGCAGGAAGCAGGGACACATTTAACTAGATCTTCCATAAAAAGTGGCATTTTATGTACCACGCAATTATTCCAGAGACAACAGTGGCCCACTTACACAGAATATTTAGCATTTAATAGAAGATAAATAGAAGAATTGAGGTTCAATGCCAGATATTTGAAGTAACTCCAAATCTTTCAGATTTAAAATTTATTTTAACTGTGTGTTAATAATTTAATCTGATCTTTTAGGGCAGTCTTATCCTATACTAGAAATAGAATCAACAAATCCCTATAAATTTTACCAAAAACATCTGAATGGACCAGGTACCTAAGATGGAGGATACTGCCATACCATGCTGTCTTAAGCAGTATTTACCAATAACATTATTTGAAGATGTCACTTCTACAACATAGGAAAATGTGAAAAAATATAAAGTTTAGAGCAAGTGTGGCCTATTCTAGCAAAGGTTTTCTGATCCTGTAAATCATTATGAGCAATCCTTGGGATGAAAGTGGGATTATCCACTTCAGGGAAGTTCAATGGACGTAAGGCTTCAGAGGCTCCTGCCTTAAGAGAATAAAAAGCACTGCTTCTGTAAAGAGAGAAACCTGACGTGCAGAAGCAGGTTACAGTTTCAAAAATGGAAGCAGTTCATTCTTCAACAGTGTTTAAAGAAATCTAACAGGAACTAAAAATGGCCCTCACCTCAAGGAGTGAATGGTCAAAAGAAAGAATGAACACTGGCAGTATTAAACTAAATCCTGTATAATCACCAGAATCTGAGAAGTATATCTTTTCCACTAATATTTCACTACTTCCTTAGGTTCTTCTGTTTTGCCTTATATAAAGCTACAACTAAACTGACTCGAAATGTCTATGTAATTATCCAAACATCAGAAATGTAAAAAGGCTAGAACTATTAATGCACACTTCAGTTATATGTATTTACTGTGAGTATCCCAGAGAAGAGTTCAATGCTGGCAAAAAAGAAAATTAAGTGACTTAAGTCAGGGACCGAAGAGTTAAAGAGTGGCCTACTTCAACACTTAAATCTAAAGAATAAAAAGCCAAGAGAATGTGACATAGATTTAAATAAAACACACAGCTGATGAGTCACATGAAACAAATTAGCTGAATTTTAATGCCAGCTCTACTTAAGTCTGAATGCGAACAGTGTTCTGAATACGATGAACAAAGCTACTGTTCAGAAGCCAATAGCCCACTGCTGGTGTGCAGATTGAAGTCTCTATTCCAACCTCCTGAGCTCAATGTCTTAAACTACACCTTTGAAAGAAATATTTATGTAAATGATAATCTTTTGGCAAAAAGCCACAAAAATCGCATGTGCCTGTACTTCTCTGATAAAAAATAAAAGGTTAGCATGTAAAGCACTTTGGGAGCTACTTTTTCTAAAGTATAAGCACACAGATCTAAAAATAGAGCACTGTGAACACCCTATTCTCATCTGGGGACTAGATTTTCCTGAGGCAGAAGAATTATTCTTTAAATGAGAAACATCAAAAACTGTCAGCATTACAGAGTGTCTGTTTCCACAAGAAACTATTTGAATTTAAAAAGAACAGACCCAAAACAGAGCATTACATTGACAGAAGAGAACTTAAAAATTCATTCCACTACTTTGCACGTGTCATTTTTCTATGCATGGCTAAAATTAAAAACTGCTTCTAGTGTGGGTTAAGTCATACTCAAATAATGATGTATTATTTCCGGGTTTTGCTTCAAATCAAAATAATTTACTGCCAGCATCTATAGGTACATCATCTTATCTTTTACTGAAGAGATCATGAATTTGCTCCAGTTTTCTGCTAGTTTATTTTCACTTTGCACTTACATGACTGTCTTGGAACATAACTATCGTGGTCCAGCAGTGGGTCCAGCACTGAATGTTGCCAGCAGAGCTTTAAGAAAGATGACAGGCTATACATGACAGAGCCCACTTACTCACCACCCACTGAAGGAGACGGTCACCACAGGATGCGGCCGTTCACCACCCAACCAGGCAGTGGTAAAACGGCATCCACACTGAAGGCTGTGCTGTGCCCCTGTTCCCCCTCCAGTTGGTTATGCCAGGCCCTGGAGTACACCAACGGGCTCTGCCACATCATGTCCCAGTCAGGGGTTTTGCTGCCTGTTGCTCAAGGCCAGCTCTGATCCTGCATGGCTGAGTAACCTGGGATCAGATTGCTGTGGTAAGATCTGTGAGAAGCCTTGCTGGAGGCCTCTTGTTTGATTCACAAACTACCTCTGAGCTCAGGCCTTTGCCCTTGGTCCTTACCTGAGCTACCTCTACATACACCTCACTGATCATGACCTTGATTGAGTCACTGACCTGACTTCCTGGCTTGACCTAAAACCTCTTACCTACAGACCACTGGGCTGTTTGCTGTCCCTGAACCTGCTCTGGCCTTCCTGTCTGGCTACGGTGGGACTGAACCCCTTGCACATGAGGCCAACGCCCCGCCTGCCTCGCTGTGCCCTCCAGCTCCCAGCTTGCCTTCTCTCAGGGAGCAGCTTACCCTGCTCCTCCCTCCCGAAGAGGTGAAAGGCTAACTTCTTCACAAGTCCTCACAGCCCAAGGGCCATTCTCCTTGCTCTTTTGAAATCTCTCTCCCTGAAGGTGAAGACAAAAACTTCTACAAATTACTCCTTGCACACCTAAGTATTTTTGCCCCTTCCGTTTCACAGAAGCAACTAACTATATGGACATGAGTCGTTTAACTTTTGCACTCCATAAAAAACAACAGACCTAATTAATTGTTAGTGAATAACAAATAGAGCTAACAGAAGGCATGTCATGTTTTATCAATCACGTGCCTTTCAATTTTTTCTCTCAACACACTTTAAGACAAAAATGCTGCTTGAAGTAATTAACTTCTCATTAAAGATGACACAAAACCATTTTTTTTTTAAAGGTCTGATACTGAGAAACAGAAACTGGAAAATCTGGGCCACTTTGGAATGCAATATGAAAATCTGATGCTTAACAGTCTGCTAATTAAGATATCTGATCTCTAATACCTAATGATCAAACACTAATAATGTAACTGTCTGAAGATATTTATCCTATTCTTCTCATGTCTGGGCAGTGTAGTGACAGTGTATCACCATGCCTAAGGGTGCATTCTTTTTGTATTAAAACCTCTCAGACAAAACACTCCTGAAATTTGCAGTATTATCAACAAATCAAAATCAGAGCTGCAAACATCATGGCAAACTGAAATTTCCAACAGGTTATTTGGACATTGCAAAAGAGCATTTGCTCATATACACACTGCTCATATACAGGCAGGAATAAAAAGCCATCATACACTTGATACTAAAAAACAGGGGAATCCATGTTTTATCTTAATAAAGACCAAAGGGAAAAAACCCCCAAACCTATAGTTTGATATATCTATCTAGACAAAAATTATAAACCCCTCAGCGCATATTAAGCAGTACAGAGACTTCACTGAACAGATGCAATAGCTATTTAAAAAAACCTCCGATTACTGTAGGTATTCAGAAAAGCCTGCTTTGCAAAACCAACTCTATCCAATTCCAGTGACAGCAGATAAAGCATCTCTTTTAAGCATTCCTGCTTTTGATCATTTCAGAAAGAAAAAAAAAATATCCTGAAAAGAATGACATTTATTAATCTCCCACACCCAGTATCATGCACTGTCAATGAGCCATACTAAAAAGGTCCATTTTTTTTAAAGTAACTTTCAAGAATACACCCTACACCAACATTCTTTATAATGAAAACTGTTAATACAGTTACAAATGCATGGGTGCATTCACAGCCTTGCAGTGTTATTTGAATTCCAGAAAGCAAAAGAATTTAAAAACCCCAATATATTTATTACTCAGGAATAGTTGAGGAAAAGCAACAAAACAGAGCAGCACAGAAGAATCTAAGACTGCTCAAAGCTGCTTTGTAAACAAAAAAGTAATTATGTCTCACTAACTGACAAGTCCAACAAGGTCACTGACACAAGTGGAATACTGTATTAATCTGGTTTTGGTATTTTCATTGCTGGATGTCAGTTACAAAGCTACTTTAGGGCTTTATACCCAGATTCTTTTACTCTGTACCTCCACCTGTAGTACTTCAGAAATCCAGCAAATATTTGCAGGTCTTCTGGCATTAGAAATGGCTGCAGTTCATCCTAGTGCCTGGCAAAAGATTCCTTTCTGGGACTACACACATCAAACCTCAGGACCAGGCAAAAGGACACGCCTCCTTCAAAAGTCTATGGCAAACACTTCACTCAGAAGCGTGAATTCCAATTCTCAGAGTAAGACAATGACTGATCTGTCAATCTGCTGCAAACCGTCTCCAGAAATGAAAGGCAAAAAGGTACAAATGCTCTATTAAATAAATAGGTCAATAACCAAAATTCATATCAACCAGGCCCAAAGATATCCGGATTCCCTGATCTGTTCCAGATCTTGTCCTTCTAAAGCAGCTTCTAATGACAGCTGATCTAACAAGGTTAATTTATTGCATGGGCATATGAGCAAGTTGTTGCAAGGAATCCTAGAGCATCACCTTGCCAAGAACTTGATATCCCATACTATAGCTCAGTGGTAGGCTTTTACAGCAACAGGAGACACAAGTTTATTCTGAATATCAAGCATTTTATCATGTCTTTTTCTGTGAGAAATAGAGGACATCAAATTTATTGTTGGGTAAGAGCCAGGATACAGACCACTAGCTGTGCGTAGCTGAGATGGCATTCCCAGCTTATCATCTTACCTCACAATATTTTCCTGTGTTCTCAGGTTTTGAACAGATATTCTACTTTTGACAAAAATCGTTCAGCAGACAAAAAGCCATCATGTCCAATTTTATTTCCTAACGTTATCATTTTCCCCAGAAGTGCAGAAAGTCTCATGAATTGACTTACATGTGTTAAAAAGACAAGTTTTACTTTCCTGAAACTGTTTATAGTGTCACCAAAAGTAAGGTTTCTGTGTTCTACCTTAAACTACTATCAATTGGGGGTGTTTGGAGGAATTTGAAATAGAAGCAGGAACATTTCTGAGAGATGTCATTAACACACATTAACCATACTGTAAGCATTTACAATTATCTGGAAAGTATTTTAGAAATATGAGTTATTACTCTATATTTCTAGATAGAGAAAAAAGCTAAAAATATTACTCTGTCTTGTTCTGATTAACTTCTGCTCCAATCCTTTTTCTCTCCCTATTACCTTTTAACCTCAAGTTCCTTCTTACTTGCCACGTCCTCTTGTGCTCTCTACCTCTTTTATGCCTTGCGTCATGTAGGTCTATTTAGCAGGCAGTTTGGGCAACAACCATCTAGTATTCAACTGTGATGTTGCCTTTTAACATCGAGACCACCTTATTAGCACAGTAAGGAACATAACTTTATGTGCCCTGAGTTTTAAGTAGGAGGCAATAAAAGGCAACTGAAGAACAAAAAGCAGGTTAAACATTTAGAAGCAATGCCTTGCTGTGAGGTCTACAAGAATCTTAAATTGTAGACTTAGAGGAAGCGATTTATTTAAACCTGGCCTGGGCAAAAGATGATTGCAGGAAACATTAAAACCAGTGATGAATGTGGCACCTTCCATAGTTCTTTCATTTTTTAATTTCTATAATCACTAAAAAGCTACACTTCTTAAATTAATACATCAATAGATTTTATACAACTTGCAAATCCCTCCGAAGTTAATTTCGCCCTTTTTATTAAAAGGTATTTAAACAGTGTCAAAACTGGAATTAACATAATAACCTCCCAGAAAAGTTACATTTCAAATGATATTGCTCAATTTTAACATTGCTAGAGATTTGTTGAAAACACGTAACATACTTTTTTAAAAGAATAATTTAATAGATACTTGTCTAAAGCACTGTAATGAAAAAGTAGACAGATAATGCTCGTCTTCAGTTTGTATTTTACTTCTTTTCTTCTTACTTATGTATATTAACAAAAAACCCTCAAATGATTTAGACAAAAGCTTTTAGCTCAACACATAATTGCAACAAAATTGCAATAATTGTACCAATTAAAATAATCCTGAATGAACAGTTTGTCATCTTAATGTTCCAATGGTTTATAGAAGGATCTACTTAATTAGCTGAAATTGCTTTCCAATGTTAGTATCAAATGTCATTTGTTAAAAGTTGAACGATTTCGAAAATAATTTAACAAAGCAATTTTACAAAACACCAAGAACCAACATTTTCTTTTCAGCTGAATAAAGCAAGCAGATGTGTCATCAAATTGCTATAAAATTAAATGAGCCTTTATATGGGGGAAAAATAAATTTTACTACTACTGCTACAGAATTATATTTTCTGATCCTTTATAAAATCAATTTCTTTAATAAAATAATATCATATCATTTATATCTTGGTGGTATTTTTAGTATGCTGTAAATACACTTTCTTAAATCGAAGGAGTAAACAATGAAGAAGAAATATTCCACTGTATACGAAACAGAGAAATGTTTTAACCTAAGTGATTTCCTAATTCGATTCACATGGGCATATCACACAGAAGAGCTGAACTTATCAGTAAAACACAGCACCAATGAAACCACGCTCCAGAACTCCAAACCTACAGTCATCAACTGCTCGTCCACTTATAACTAAATTAGTTTTTACCAGAAAAACCTGATGAAAAAAAGAAAAAAAAGAGAAACAGAGGATGTGTTGTCTAGTAACCTGAAGTTAAGTATTTCTCTCTGTGGTTGACGTTAAAAAAGGAAAATGTTCTGTAAAAGACTAGGGGGAAAAAAAGCAAACAAGCAAACCAAACGACCCCAGACCACCAAAATCAGTGCTCAAACTGGAAAGCTAACCTCTAGAAATGGAGAAACATGAACATATTCTATGACTGATAAATCAGACAGAGCAGGTGTCTTTTACAAATTATCCTTACAACAGTGTAAGAGTTGCAACGGCATTTTAAAAAAGTAATAAATAAGCTACGGCTAGCTTAAGATTCTTTAACCCCCCACACAGAATAGGATCTCAAATAAAAAAACCTATTGTGTTATTCTTCTAAATTTGGTGTGTCCTGCCTTGGCACATCGTTTTGCCATCCAGTGTGACATTCATCATAGGTAGGCATGCATACGTATGTGCACAAATACTCTATTGCAGAGGTTATATTAAGCCCAAGTGACGGATGAATTATATGTTGCCAGCTTTTAAATAATGGTTGGTTACAACTCTGAGGAAAGCACAACCATTTTCTCATCCTGGAAGTTATATATATTTTCTTTTAAAATTAAAGATTTAAGAGTCTTGATTTCCATAGTTTCCTTCAGCTTCCCAAAAAGCATGTTTTCAAAGAAATCAAGTAAGGGTGAAGAACCCGATCTGAACAGATGGCTCATGAGAGTTTCTTCTACCCTGAGCCAAACGCTCACGTTCTAATATTTTGAATGAATTTATAAGATATTCAGGGACCGGCAACTATTTGCAGATACCCTCACAAAGAATTGATAAGCTCCTTCTTTAATACCCCAGTCTAAGCAAAGACTGGGCAAAGAATGACATGTACGACTGTTCTTCATGACATCAAGTATGAGAACATCAAAACCAGACAAGTAGGAAGTGCTTGTAACAGAAGATTGTGTGATTACCTAAATTCTACATTATTAAGCAAAATGTAAAAATTCAGTCCTGGCTACAAGGACTATCCTCTCCCCTGCAAGTATCTCTAAGCACCAAGTCAGTGAGTCATGGACTCTCTTAGTACTATCTCCCTAGATACTCTATTAGTTTTTCACAGTTTCACCAGGTAATAGCTAGAAATACATTCAGACAGACGGAATCTAGATCCTAACCACATGACAGAGAGGAATATACTTGCTAAGGATCTATGTGATTCCTGGGTAAATATTATACCCTGATGATAAACAGACATGACCATGATGAAATTCTCATAGACTATTACAACTTTATATTGACTTTTATTCTCTCCCAAGGAGCCCTCAAGAGCAGATAGATCACCAAATTGTTCTGGTAGCCTGCAGTGTGCTCCCTAACATTTTCTTTTGAGGGGACAATTGGAATTTTACTATAATGTCAACATATGTGGAAGAACTTCTTCACGGTGAGGGTGACAGAGCACTGGGACAGGCTGCCCAGGGGGGTTGTGGAGTCTCCTTCTCTGGAGATATTCAGGACCCGTCTGGACACCGACCTGTGTGACCTGTCCTAGGGACCCTGCTTTGGCAGGGGGGCGGACTCAATGATCTCTGGAGGTCCCATCCAACCCCTAAAATTCTGTGATCTCATTTTGTTCACCAGGACCAGAAGGTTTCTGCATCTGGTTATACAGTCTGGATCTGTAGATGCTTGGAGGTAAAAATGTAGACATCTATAGTTTTTCAAGTGTTTACAAGTTCAGTGAGCAATTTTATGAATTGCATTCTTGAACTCAAGGGGCATATACATCCCTGAAATTTCACTTTCAACTGTATAAACCTGAACACATGGAAGAGACTTTAACGGTTCCCCACAGAAGCTGTGGCTGCCCCCTCCCTGGCAGTGCCCAAGGCCAGCTTGGATGGGGCTTTGGACAACCTGGGCCAATGGAGGGTGTCCCTGCTCATGGCACGGGGTGGGAACTAGATGGGCTTTGAGGTCCCTTCCAACACAAACTGTTCTGTGATTAATCAGTGAAGACAGGCCAGCTAGTAACAGCTTTTAACAAAAATGACAGACTGGTAAATCTGCCATATCCAAAAAAGAACTTGCTCAAAGATGTAGAAACTCTCTTTAACACCTTCAGATTTCAGAAGGACGAAGTTCTACGGTCAACAAGGTTACAAAACTACTTTATTGACTTCTAGGAACATCTTCCAACAAAGTACTGCAGACTTGGGTTTCTGCTGTGATAAGGAATACATAAACAGATCAAACATGTTCAGTAGATCATCTCATTTAGCAAGTAAACTTAATAAGGAGAGGGACTGAGAAGACATTCCCTCCCATACAATTGGCTTTAATAGCATGATTTTTAATCAAGGTGGTAACAGAAAATCACTACCACCTACAGCCTTAAGCAATAGAAAATATCACGAAACAAAGTAAGATGACTAAAACTCAGAGCCTCAAACTGAAATGAAAACCTAATGCCTTGGGGGAAAAGAAATAAATGAATCATATGTCTTAGACTGAGAAAGACTTCAGAAGCCAAAAAAGAGACTATTCAAGCGAAACTAGGATTCCTAACTGGATGGGAAATCAGGAAGTGGTGCTACTCACAGCAAAATCTGATGTGAAACTGACTAGAGCTTTCTTCATTCTCTTTAATATCTTTTTCTACTTTCGCACAACCTTTTTGAGATGTGATGACTAGAATCTCACAGCATTTAGAATTCAGATACATCAAGGATTTGTATAATGCAATCCTTTCCTCTGCTTTGCTAATAACTCGTGAAGACAACGTTTCATTTTCTGACTGTTGCTGAACCTATTTTTTTGGAGAAATCAGCAATGATTTGTGAATTTCTTTTCTCAATGCAGATTTACAGCCCGTTACTACATTAGCAGGATTAGAGATGAGTCTACTTCCCCCAATATGTTGTTATACTTATATCCACAATGACTCTGATCTGCAATTTACTCATATCTACTTTCACAACCCTCTGTGAAACAGCTGAACTGGTTATATTATCACATTGCATCCTTTCCCTCTGCCAGACCATTTACAGGTGTGTCAAAGAGTGCAAGTATTATCTTTGGAAACTTTACCTGCAAGTTTCTCATGGGACACTCCTGTCTAGTGGTGGAATTGGCAGCATTAGGTTAACAGTTGGATTTGGTGATCTTAAAAGGTCTTTTCCAACCAAAATGACTCTTGTGATCTTTCACTTTCCTTTGTTTTCCTGAGGCAATCTTGACTGTTACTACCTTAACTTTCAATACATTTAAATGTTCTCAGGTCAAGATATTGCTTAAAATTTCTTACATTTCCAAATACTACATTGCCTTCACATGTTGATTTGTTGAGTATTCAGTTTCTTGAAATGTGTATTTCTCTCTACAAAAGCCACAGTGACTTTTCCCAATAGATCATTTATTTAGCTCTGGCACTAACTTTTATTCTGGTGTCATGGATGTTTCACTTAGTCTTCACAAGAGAGCACATTCCTGTAGATTGCTAGTTTACAAGTCTGAGAAGTATCAATTGCAAACATTTAATGGAAACTTGCCTAAATCTGACAACTTAATTCTCTTACAAATTCATTTACAGAAAGCCCACTTCAGGGCTTTAAGATTTGCTTTTGCAACTTCTGCAAACCCTTTTGGGATTACACAAAACACATTAGGAAGACCCTTTACAGCAATACAGAGAATACATAAGATAAGTCTAAGGGAATATTAACTGTATGTTAGAATTATAAATAAAATGGCAAAAAAAATTATTATAGAACAGGATGGAGAGGTGGTAATAACAACAACAGTCTTGACCACAAAACAACCTGAGCACAAAAGGGGAAAGAGAACACAACAGACAAGAAATTAGAATTAGGAGCTTAAGTTGGCAAGGAGACTATATTAAAATCCTGATCATGAGAGATGACTAGAAAAGGCAACACAACCTCAAAGGAGTCAATACTGGTACTAATAAGTATTCTAATTGGAAAGATAAACCAAACAAAGATCCACACCAGCAAAGAGAAAGGCTGGAATTGAGAGGACAGAAGCAGCAAGTCAGTTAAAAAAGTAAGAGTAAAGACATTTTTCTCTAGAATCTAGACTCAAAGTCAATAATACAGGCTCAGCATTTTTTATTTTCAGAACATGACACGATTACAAAGCGTGGGCTAGTTCCCCTCTATCAGAGAAGTTCAACATAGCACCTGTACCTGTCACAAAGAGAGAAGTCTGACTCCAGTCCATAAAGACTGTTCAGAGGTGTGCCTGTGCCAGAGATCAAAGCCTTATTTTGATGGTTTTTTTTAAGAGCCTAGGAAAATGTTACCAATTCTACAGGTTTTCTCATGCCAGCATAGTATGATCAGTAAAACACTACTTGTGACACAAAGGGTTTTATATTTATCAATATAGTTTTCCATATTCATCACAGTATCTAGAGAAAAGCACCTGCAAATTTACTTTCCCCAACAATCCATCACAATAAGAACGTATTAGTTTTTTTAAATCCCAAATCAAAGCACAGAGATAAAGGTATACTTATTTAATAACCACAGTGAGCTATAGAGGTTTTTTCAGAGTACTCCACCTACTGAAAGCAGAGCTCCCACTAGCTTCAGATATAGCTCTGAACATTGAACACTGACCAATCAGTCTACAGAAACTATAAGCAGTATAGCTCCTGCCAAGAGAGGCACCCACACTGTCCAAGTGAGAGGTATGACAGAGGTGGTGAATCCAGCATCATACAAACTCTGACAAATAGTTCAGAGCTGCTTTGAGCTACCTTAGGTTTCCTATTGCATTCTTTTCAACTACAACAGATAGCACTGAGATGTGACAGATAACAGCCCCCCCCCCTTTACTGAATAACCTGTCTATACAGTTTTCAAAATTAAATTCTGGATGTTACAGGACAGGAGCCTTATGGAGGCAAATCTGTATATGATCATATAAATAATCAGCACATACATAGATGGGAATTACCTGCAGACTATTATTCTTCTTTCATTTCTTAATACTTGGCTACTCGATTTTCTATGATGTGAAAGTATCGCTTATTCTCTGAAAGCCTGAAAACCGAAAGTATCCAGTGAAAAAGGTCACTAACGTTAAATACGAATGCAGAATATGCCACGACAAACAAGAGATCAGGCGGCGTCAGAGCTACGCTGGACAGACAGACGTTCTGCTAGTGCCACCTGCCGGCACAGCATCACCACACACAGAGGTACCACCTGCGTTCCATCCCACTTCCACAGCATCTGCCGTACTCACAGTGAAGAGCTGATCATAATCTGCCTCCAAAGATCCAGCAGTGGAACAACATAGGTTTTATTAACACTGGTCATACCCTCAGGGCACACACAGTGCATCTACTGCAACTCTTCAGCTGAAGGTATTGCGTTAACACCCTGCCCCACACAGTCAGCAGAGCTAAGAGGAAGGTAATGAACAGAGTGCTCTCACTGCAAGGGAACCCCAGGGATTCACAAACTTTGTAGCACGTATTTCAGAAGTTGGACAACTGACTAAAATATCAGACCATTCTCCTTACTGGGAATGTGATCCAGTGTGCAACTCCTACACAACACAGAACCTATAAGATTCCTTTCATCCAAGGGAGATGTCCAAGCAGAAACCCTCTCCTGGCACAGTTCAGAGTTCAGAAATTCAGCAAAACCAATGACAAACTGGCACTGTCACAATAAAAAGGAGTTTGACACAAACATTCAAATACTTGGAGAAATATAAGCTTGCTCCTGTTCTAAAGTACCAAAATATTAAAAAAATAAATATATCATCCTTGCAGAATAAAAGCAGGGAAGAAGTAACACAAACTCAGTAAGGGTAAGAAGCTATAAAAATACCAAAGTCTGGTTCTATTCACGAGACTCCAAATGGGAAAGCTGGTTTATAAACTCAGAAAACAAAGTTTTAAAAGAGGAACTAAATAACTACTTTGAACTGGTACAGAAACAGATCTATAAGCCAAGTGACCTCAAACTGTTGTAGATAAAAAGAATAAAAAAAGACACAGAAAGGATTATTTTGGATAAAACAGAACTTTTAGGTCATTAGATAATACCAGAGAAGAGTTCACAGACCTGTGCAGTGTGTGCTAGCAGCTAAGAAGGCCAACCATGTCCTGGGCTGCATCAGGGACAGTGTGGCCAGCAGGTCAAGGGAGGCGATTCTGGCCCCCAACTCTGGCCTTGTGAGACCACACCTACAGTACTGCATCTCAGGCCACAGAGATGATCAGGGGGCTGGAGCACCTCTGCTATGAAGACAGGCAGAGAGTTGGGCTTGGTTCAGCCTGGAGAAGTCAAGTCTTTGGGGAGACCTAACTATGGCCTACCAATACTTAAAGGGGTTCTACAGGAAAGTGGGAGAGGGACTGTCCACCAGGGAGTGTAGTGATAGGACAAGAGGCAATAGCTTCAAGGTGAAAGAGGGTAGGTTTAGGTTAGACTCATTCTTTACAATGAGTGTGGTGAGGCCTTGGCACAGGCTGCCCAGAGAAGCTGTGGCTGGCCCCTCCTGGCAGTGTTCAGGGCCAGGTTGGATGGGGCTTTGGGCAACCTGGGCTAGTGGAGGGTGTCCCTGTGCGCGGCAGGGGGTGGGAACTAGATGATTGTGAGGTCCCTTCTAACCCAAAGCATTCTGTGAATGCCATGAAAGTAATTTTAAAATTTCCCAAAGTTAACAGAAAAGAGTAAGATTGTGGGACTTTTAGATTACAGTTTGGTAGCTGTTTGAAAGCCACGTTACTCTTATAATCATTCAATAACAATCACTACTTTAATCACTGAAAGTGTATACCATTACCAGAATAACACCTACCTCTCATAGATGGTTTTTAAAGTCAGCTGATCTGGAACGCCTTCAGTTTCTTCAAGATGTAGAATGAGCCATGATGTTCTATATGGCCACTGCTCTGTGAGATTGATCCAACTAGCCAGTCTATCCCAATTGAATGTGATCTGATTAGCTCTCAATAAACGACCTAATATAACAGAGAAGAGGGAAAGAAACACAGAGAATTTTTTCCCCTTCCTTTTGCGAGGTTTCCCCCCCCCAAGTAACAGCTATGTAAGTCCTTCAACCTGATCTGTGGACCTTCTGGTATGGTATTTTTAGCTCAGTAAGTTCAAAGTCACCTCAAGTTGCACCTAGAAATATAATTTGACATCTTAATAAAAATTCTTGCACATACTGATCAGAACGCAAGGCTCTTCAAAACCACCATCTTCAGCTCCAGGTTAAACACTAATTGCTATCATCCTGTCACATGTGAATCTTAAGTTACTTTCAAAAACTTCAGCAGAGGATTTCACACAGCATTAGTTTCTCAATCTAAACACAAAAATCATTGTAAGACTTTGAAATATCTTCTGAGCATGGTCTAAAGTAAAGCATATAACTGCTGTCTTCAATGGCCAATAAAGTACAAAGCTGTAAGACACTAGTTTAAATGAACAGGGCAAGGTATGATTCACAAAGTTAATTTTTAAAAAGAAAAATAAAGTTAATGCTACAGCTTATGCATTTCAAGTTTAGCAACTTTTCTAGAATTGCATTATTTGTATTGGTGACTACGTATAATTTCCATCCTGAATGCTCTGCTCATGAAATCATCATATACAACCACAGGATACAGCCCACTAAAGGCGCTCTTTGTTTTTACAACTAACAGTTTGCAACTTTGGACTTTCACATCTGCACTATAACTGGCCAAAAGCAGACATTTCATGCTACAAATTGTAATGACAATGCTAAGAGACTACACATTTATTTAAAAGATTAGGTCCTAATTTTAGTTGTGTTGTCATGTATGATCATTAAGAAACAAAAAAGCAAGGGGAAATGGGGAAAAGGCATATTAACCCTTGTCTATTAATTAAAGTAGCATTAAGGTAATTGAGTAGAAAATAAGCCGCAGGTTATTTTACTTAATTTAGAACTGCATTTACATTTAATTCTTCATTACCTGAGCACAGGCAAATTTAGGACAATCCAAACTACGCACACACTGGCGATGGAACTATACAGACAGCCAATCCCTCTGTTACCCAGGCTGGTTCAACAGAGCTGAACCTCAGCTCAAAGACATCCAGCTGTGGCCCTGTATCACACTTTCTAGGAGATAATCACCTCAGCACTGTACCAGACCTGAACCAGCTCCACCTATTCGTGGCATGCTGGGAAGTACCCCAAATGCAATGTGAAGTTGGGCAGTGGATGCAACATTGATACGACTGTAGCAGGGTTCTGTAACCAAATGGATCAGCAGGGTATCAGTTTGGTTTTGGTCGATATTATTACTCTGTCCACCTATTGGTAAAGCAAACATTCTGAGACACCAGATGGTTGCAGCAGGTTTCTTAGTTCCAGCTGACTTAGTTCCATGGACTGAGAGTATGACCAGCAGGTCAAGTGAGGTGATTCTCCCTCTCTGCTCTGGTGAGACCCCACCTGCAGGACCAGCGTCCAGCTCTGGGGTCCCCAACATAAGAAGGAGCGAGTCCAGAGGTGGGTCACAAAGACAATCAGAAGGCTGGAGCACCTCTGCTATGAAGACAGGTTGAAAGAGTTCGAGTTGTTCAGCCTGGAGAAGGCTCCGGGGGGACCTTACTGCAGCCTTCCAGTACCTGAAGGGGCCGAGAGGAAAGCTTGAGAAGGACTATTATCAAGGTGATAGGACAAGGGGTGATGGGTTTAAAATGAAGGAGGGTAGATTCCAATTAAACTTTAGGAAGAAATTATTCATTCTGAGGGTGGTGAGGTCCTGGCTTAGGCTGCCCACAGAAGTTGCAGCTGCCCCCCTCAGTGCCCAAGGCCAGGTTGGATGGGGCTTTGGGCACCCTGGGCTAGTGAAGAGTGTCCCTGCCCATGACAGGCGGTGGGAACTAGATGGTCTTTGAGGTCCCTTCCAACCCAAAGCACTCCATGATTCTGTGATAAAACCAACCAATACTTTTTATTCAGGGGAAGAGTTCTACAGCACAGGAGCTATAGAGAACACGACTAATATCATCTTCCAAGACCCTCCTTAAAGTGTAACACAGGAGCCTGTACCTAGGATCAGTTCATGGGGAAAGAGGTCAAAGGTGCACTGCTGCTTCTTAAAGACACCACTGATACCTAACTGGTCATGCAATTGCATGCAAAACTATATTATATATATAAAAAAACAAAACAAAAGTAGAAATCTCCATTTAGCAAATAAAATATTTTTTCAACTAGCTATTTCAGATTTTAAAAGCACTATTTGTCCTTTCCTAAACTCAGCCATAGGTAGAACAACTCTTTACTGTCTGTTCAATCATTATGCTACTCATTATTTTATGAGCCAAGAACCTTGCTTACTAGTGGCAACTTCTCCTGAATTAACCTTCCTGTCTGCATCCCATCTTATCTAATGAACTTAATACAATAAATATGCATGCTAAATAGTACCAAAATATTTTAAGTATTAAAGACAATACAGTCATATCTGTGAATTCCTTACATTTTTCCGTTAGTTCTAGAAACTGTTAGCATTATTTGTTTCACAGAATGGTTGAGGTTGGGAGAGACCTCTGGAGGTCATCTCAGCCAACCCTCCTGCTCAAACAGGGCCATCCAGAGCCAGTTGCTAAGATCATGTCTCAACAGTTTCTAAGTATCTCGAAGGATGGAGAACCCACAGCCTCCCTGGGCAACCTGCGCCATAGCTCAGTCACCTCTCATAGTAAAGAAGTGTTCTACTAGCACCTTGTGATTAATGGCAGCTTTCTACAGGGGTTCACATCCTCATCACAAACACTGAGAATACAAAGAGAAAACTTGAAACCTCAAAATCTTTTTGAGGAAGCTGGTATTTGCTTTCACACCAATGCAAAAATGAGTTAGTGATACTGAAATTAAGCTCAAGCTTTTGCCAGGATATTTTTTTTTTCCTGGTTAAAGGTCAATCCAATTCTAAGTAAAGGTCCAAGTTGCCCAGAAGCCTCACACTGCACTGTAGCAAATGCTTATGTAAAAGCTCCAGAGCCTGGGGAAAAATATTCTCTTTTGTTATTCCAGCCCCGAGTGACCTGTGGTTCACTGTTTGCTCTCTATTAGATCTTGATGAATTTTACTTTTTAGATATCTGTTTCTGAATCCAGGTAAGTTTCCCACATTCATATGATATTGTTGCAGTTATATGCTTAACTACATACAATGTGAAAATTAACTGAATTTATTTGTTCCGAACGAGTTAGCTGTAAGGCTATTTAGTGCCTTTTAGTGTCTGAAATAGAAAGACAGTCAATAATCATTCCCCATTCACATGACACGTGGTTTTATTATTCCCTAAGCCCTTTCCCAGTTGTTTTCAGTTTGTTAATGCAAAACAGGTCATAAAATGCTTTCATCAACTCCAGACAACCATTCAGGGGAAAAGGACTCCAAATATCCGTACCAAAAATGTAAAGGATACATACCTGGTTTTACCTCGCAGTTTCCTTTTAAAGATACCGGCACTATGAGCTTTGTTCACATTAGAGCTTTATGAAATTCAAAAATGTTATTTTCCCACCTCAAAATGAAAAAGAAACAAACAACTTCCCAAAAATGTAGACTAGAATTATCTGCCTCCCAAATGAAGTCAATTATTTTATTTTTTTTTAAATTCTACACAGAACATAAACCTTTACTTGGACCCTAGGAGAGTATACTTCCGAAGGATTTTCAAAATCAACACATGGAGCTGACCTGTTATAATTCAGTTTGCACACTAAAGGGTCTAACTACAACAAAACATAATCCTGTTTATTATACACAAATATTCCACACTTACCTGTCACTGAAACAATATTTAGCAATCTTCTCATGGTCTGAGGACTGATATCACTGAACCAATCCTCTGTAACCAACAGCTTGGTCAAATCAAAAGACATTTGGCGGGTAATGGTACGCTGCATCTGGCGCCTTCGGTAAGTATCCTGTTAACGACACAAAAAACCCCAAAGAGTACCAATGAGTACCAAAACCACTTCTGTATTTAAAATAGTTTAGTTTTACTTGATTAGAAAGCTAGAATTTTTGTGAATACTTGCCTGAGAGATTGACATGAAATACTACCAAAATTACCAGAATTTAATTCTGATTTAGCTGTGTAACAGTTGAACGTGAATTCCATATAAGCCAAAAACTGGTAAGAGTTACACAATTTACTTCCATGCCAATTATGAGAGGGCAAAACAGAATAACACAGTCAGAAATTTTGTAATAAGGTTACAAGTTTCACCGTCATAATTGTTTTTTACTGTATCTACAAAAAGTTAATCACAGAATCACAGA
>VZTU01005270.1:784-20712 GCA_013400835.1 Zapornia atra
GGCGGTACCGCGCGCGGCGCATCCTTACTGTGCGGATGCTGGGAAGAGGTGATGCCCAAATACTCCTTTATTTTTAAATTTATTTATTTATTTATCTATTTATTTATTTATTTTTTTTGCTGCAACTTCTGCAGGTTTCAGTGCCCTGCGTGCCTGCGTTTCCCTAGTTCTCTTGCTGCAGTCGGGAATGGTTCGTTCTCCCAAACAGCCCCTGCACATGGTGCTGTGATGCCACCAAGAGCCCCACATCCCACATGGGCTTGGGTGTTTGCCGGGAGCTGGGAAACTGCGGCCCGAGGATCCTAGAAGGGTTTGCAGAGGGCGAGGGGTTCATCCGAAGCGGTTTGTTGGATGAAGGGCTGGATTGAGGCATTTTAGTTCATCGCTGAGGGATGTCCAGGTGGGACAGGAGCTCAGGATCCGGGCACATGCATCTCTCTGTGTGCTAAAGACTACTTTTGCCTCCCAAGTCTCCCAGGTTACTCGAGCTGGGCAAAATTGCATCTCCAAAAGCTCCTCTTCATCCCTCCCCTACTGGGAGGCAGGACCAGGCAGCCTGAGGCCATCATCTCAATTTTATCCCTCAGCTCATTTGTCCGAGGGCCTAGTGATTTACATTTGTTTAGGCTGATGGAGGGCCATCATCTTCCTCGGTTTAGCATTTATCTGCCTTTCTCAGCTTGAACAAAGGCAATGCTGAACATGTGTTAGTTTGCAAGCAATTCTGGTTTTGGGTTTCCAGGCATTAGCACAGGGCTGTGCCTGCGGATTTGAGTTGCAGACACTTCAGGGGGATGTTCATTTGTTTATAAAAGCAACCCACATCTGTTTCTGTTTGAATTTTTTAAAGCAAGCTCACGTAGAGATCTTTCTCTTGGCTTCTGGCGCTCTAAAAGCTAGATTTTGGGTCAACTTCGACCTAACAGTGACCTTTTCAAAGTATTACAATTATTAGATTTTATTTGTTTATGACTGTAATAATAATGCCATGCAGAAAATGGCTCGGTTAAAGGTGAGGTTGCCTCCTAACGTTAAAGAAAAAGGATTCATTTTGGAGCAGAGGCTGTATTTTGTGAAGACTTTAAATTGCTTAAGTACCACCCCAGCTGAACTGCTCCTGAGAGCTTGCTCCGGGTGAGGCTTCTTGGGGCCCTGGGAGTAGAGGGACTGGTGGGTTTTTATAGCCCTGCTCCAGCCTGGGAAATGACCCAATTACCCTTCATCTTCAGTAAATTCCTCTGCTGAGTACCGTGCAGTTTACTACTGTTTGGCTGCTCAGGAGGACGATTCCCTCAGGAAACAACAGCATCTCCTTAGGAAACAGCATCTCCCTAGGAAACAGCATCTCATCTCCTTGGTGCTGCCTGGAACTTTACCGTTTTCAGAAGAGATCTGGAGGAGTTCTGTGGGTTTGGCCCCAGATTTTCCTTCCTTCGGGCTCACCGTGGGGTGTCTGTGCCACCCCCTCCCCAGGCAGTTGCCTTTCCCTGTTCAGAGATGTCTGCACCTTGCTCAAGCCAGGAGTTCATTCAGAGCGATTTAATGTAGTTGGGTTCAGAGGATGCTCTCTTGGGTTCAGAGGATGCTCTCTTGGGTCCCACCAGACAGCAGTGACGTGATTTCCTGGCGTAGGGCTGCTGTTTTACCCACAGTGTGACCCACTTCTCTATGCGAATATAAGTTCCTATGGTTGCATAGTGAGCAGGTGGAGGTGTGTGGTGTGTAGGGAGGAGCAGGACAGGGACCAAGTTCAACTGAAGGGATACTTGGTGGATTGTTCTCAGCACCGAAAACAGCCCCAGTGTCCTGACACCTGTGCTGTGTGTTGCTCATACACCTTTCTCCCCCTCCCTTGGAAGGAGATTGATAACAAGGACTCTGTCCAGCAGTAAAGGCAAGGACAGGAATCTCTGGGAATCCCACTGGCTATCAGCATTCCTTTACTTCAGCTCCCGGGATTCTTTTCCCTATTGATTTTGGCTTACTTAATCTCTGACTAGCAACTCCAGAATCAATAAAAGCCCAGGCCCAGCTTCGTGCTCTGAAAGCCCGTTACCACTTCAGACCAGTATGAGCCAGTTTAAAAGGTTCAGGTAGAATTTCCACTAAAAGTAAGGAAACTGCAGTTAGGGCTGTCTCCAGCATCATTTTCCCCCAGCAAAATCTAATGGCTGCTTGGATCAAGGCTGTTTTAATAACATCTGTTTTCCCTTTGAGTCACTGGGGGGAAAGTATTGATATTGCCATATTCTCCAGGAACATTTTTAATCATGTTTTGACAGGGCAGTGCCTTAACCACAACACGGGTAGTTAGAATGTTTACGATACTTTGTAGTATTATCCCTTAGAACGGTGCCATAAAACATGAGGATCTATTGTCAAATACAGGTGTTGCAAAGGGTTTGTATGCTTATGTGGAAGTTTTCCTGCTGTTGGTGGGGAAACGGCGTGCTCTAGCCTGCTGTCCTGTCTGCGCTGCTGGTACCTGCTGTGACCAAACTGGTGTTTTATTGTCATTCCTACTTGCATTTGTGGAAGCAGGAGTGTAACAACACCCTCAGATTCTTACAACATCCCTCAGAAAGTACTGGGGAGATTTCTATGGGATTAACGTTGTTTCCTGCGGGTGTATTTTAACTCGCAGTCCGTGGGTAGCCCTTTCCATCCAGAGCTCCCCAAACCCTGTATTGGGGGCCACCACCAGACACATGGGTGTTCAGAAGTTAAAATACCTTTTTTTCTTTCCTTGTCCTTTCTTTTCTTAGTCTTTTTTTTTCCTTTTTTTGTTGTTTTTTTTATTGAAGTACCTCCTGGTGCAGGGACTTGACTTCCAGCTCCGAGCGCTCGGTTCCTGAGGGCTGAGTTCAGGAGAACCTGCTGATTTCAAGCAGTAGTTCTGTGACTTCTTCAAAGTCACAAAGCGAATCGGCAGCAGAGCTTGAAACGGGTCTTCCACCCTCCTAATCGGTGTGGAGGTACCTGCTGCCACGGTTCTGTCTCTGAGAGGATGGAGAAGTCACAGCGGCCGCACAGAAGCCGCTTGCTCACCCCCCTGGGAGCTGTGGTGCTGGTGGGGGGCTGCAGGGCTGTGCTGGAGCAGGCAGAGCAGCGCTGGGTGATGGGAAGCGTGCTTTGGGCTTGGCTAGCACCCGCTGGTTGTGTGACAGATACATCAGAAGCCTTAAAAGAAATAGGGACCCGTCTGAGTGGGAGGATGAGTCAGAGGGTAAAACCCAGGTCTCATCGGACGCGGGGGTCCTCTTCATGCAGCGGTACTCGGACTTCCCCTGCACACATACTGAGAGTGCACATACTTTCCATTCTTCTATCTTCATTTCTTAAATTTACAGCCCAAGGGGACGGGGGGGGGGAGGTGTGCGTGGGGTGTATGTGGGGGTGTTCACAGGTTGGTTTTTGTCCAGGAGTTCTATGGTCCGTGGTGGGGCATCCTCTCATCTGCTGTGGGTCATCTTCTTCCGTGGGACATCCTCAGCTGCTGGGCATCCTCTGCAGTGGGGCATCCTCCTGTATCCTCCCCGGTGATGCTCTTGCAGAGGGTATCCTCCCCGGTGATGCTCTTGCAGAGGGTATCCTCCCCGGTGATGCTCTTGCAGAGGGTATCCTCCCCGGTGATGCTCTTGCAGAGGGAGAGCCATTTGGTGCGAATCCCTCCTAGGCAAATTGCCACGCAGGGCTGAGCGATCCAGGCATACTCGCTGGACCTCCTGGGAGTGGGAAGAGCTGGTAGGGAAGCACAGCACCCTTAAAGTTTTTAAAAAGCCCTGTGGGGATTGTTTTCTTCCTGTTTTTTTAAGCCCCTGGGTGGCTGGCTGTGGTGAGGGTGAGTACTGCCTGGTGCTGGGGTACCGCTGCGTGCAGATAGTCGGAGATAAGAGTGATTTGGTGCTGAGATGAGCTTCCTGGGCATTACGTGTAATGTTCAATTTCTTTTGTTACAGATGGAAGAAAAACGACGCAAGTACTCGATCAGCAGTGATAACTCAGACACCACTGACAGTAAGACCTTTAATTCAAGGCTTTGAAGGAGATAACTAAGCGATTCACCTCCAGCAGGGAAAAAAAACGCTTGAATAATTACTTTGCAAAGAGTGGAGGAAACTGCATTTACTGGGAAGTCTCCTGCACAATGAATTGTGTGCTGGGGCTGGGTTTGTCAGAGGCACAGCAACAAGCTGATATCAATTTAAAGCGCCCGGCTGTGGCTCCTCTTAACTGATGAGAGTGTCTCCCTCGTGTGAGGAGTGTGGGTGAGGGAGAGCTGCTGATTGCAAATCTGCTAACGAAGCAAACACTCTTCTGTAAGGAAGTTGCCCTTTCTTGTGAGCTGCAGCCTGGGACTGGTGTTAGCTCTTGACTTGGGAAAGGGATGTTTCTTCTGGAGTCGGGGTAAAACCAGAGCCTTTGAGTTCCCTTCTCGCAGGCTGTGGGAAAAAAAGGGATGAGGCTCAAGCCAGCAAAGCTTGCAAGCCCACGCTTGCTTTTCAGCATCTACCTCACTTCATCCTCATTCAGGAAAGCAGAGAAGCATGTGCTCAACAATAAACATGTGCAAATGTGCTGAGTTTTGGCTATAAATAGAGCACTTTCCCACTTAACTCCAGGGTTTCACCCACTGCAGACATACCGCAGTGCCTCAGCGTTGGGTACCCTCGAGGCACCGGTCTAATCCCTTGTCTGGGCTCCAGAGGTTCCTACTAGTTGCTCTTGGTTTCTTACTGATGTCACAGTAATTTCATCTGGGCCGTGCTGGGAATTTGCTCTCCACACTTTACAGGATCTGGCTGCTGGGTATCTGAGAAGGAAAGGGACTTCACTTAAAGACACTCAACTTCTGGGCCTTTTCCTAACAGGATGATGGGGAGATTACAGGGGGTTATGGAAAGGCTGATCTTGCTGGGGTTTGGCTGCCGTTCCCACAGCTTTAGCCAAAAAAAATTGTCAGTGTGAGCGGAGTTCGTGCTGCTGCAGCCAATGGGAACCTGCTGTTTGGCTGCTGGAGGGCCCCCCCCCTCCTGTTTGAACCCCAGGGTGGGGGTCTGGGGGGCTTGAGCCATGCCTACAGAAAGTGTTTTGGACTCTGTGTCAACACAGCTCGCTTCTTGTACAGCACAACATCTCTCACACAGAATGGGGTTTGTTTTGGAAGCCGGGCTCCCAACTTCCCATCTCCTAATCCCCAGGTGCTCAAAGGCTTACAGAGCCAAGCTGTGCTAGCTGCCTTCTCTGCCTGTTGGGGCTAAGGCGTCTTTAATCACAGCATTAAAGAACATGGGCCTTATCTTTGGGCTGGGATATTTATGCTGCAGGTGATATCTAAGCTGTTGACAAATGCTCTCCTGCAGGATAATTGTAAACAAAGGGATGACCTTCTTTTTTTAGGCCTCTGCCAGGGAAGGTTGGTAGTGGCGTGTTATCTGAGTGTACGTAGTTGTTGTAGCACCACCACCACCACCGCGCTGTAGCTTGAGAAGAGGGGGTAAGGTGGAAATGAGTGACTCAGTCTCTCAGTGTAAGCTGTGGATCCGCCGCTGGAATGCTTTGAGTGGCGTGCCAAGTACAGAGCGGTGTTTCCCAGCAGCTGCAGGGACCTCTGCTGTGGGGCTTTGCCTACGCAGCCCTGTGACGTCCTGAGATGATAAAAGCCATGGGTTTATGTGGAGCCCACTTTTCATGGCATCTGGCTTGGTGCCGGGGTCAGAAAAACAGCTGTCCTTCAGCAGTGAGCGATGCCACTTGATCTGGTCCTCAGTTTGTGGAGTACAGGAAAGGGGATTTGTCAAGTAAAGAGTGTGGGGTGAACCAGTGCCTCTTCCTCTGCCAGTTTATCTGGGCTCACAGGGGATTCCCATTGCCTGAGCTGGCAGAGGGAGGGATGTTTCCCATCCATGGACCTGTTGTCCCAGGACTGGTACCACCTGGCACAGCTTCGGTCCCTGCTGCCAGCTCAGGTCCTGGCCAGAGCCCCTCCTGAAATCTTCCTGTGCATGGCTGCATCGTGTTTGGCAGTTGCTGTGTGCACTGCAGTGTTGCCTCCTATTCAGCCATCCAAGGGGAAAATCAGTGTTAAAGAGGCCTATCAGTAGTTAATTTGTTACACCCCCACAAAAACATATATTTAGTGGAATTTGGAGGGGTCCTGCTATGCAGCAGACCCAACTGTCATCATTATTATACAAAAAAATTCCAATACTTAGTTTATTATTACCCAATAATATTATTACCCAATTAGTTTATTATTATACAATGTTGGGGTTTTTTTTTAAGTGACAGTAACACCTCTGGGTTGGAAGTAAAGAGTAGTAGCTTAAGTGTCCCAGCACATTTCAAGCTTTGGCTGTTCTTGGCTTGTGGAGGAGGTAGCGGTGGTGATGGTCCTGCTCCAAGATGATGGGAGTCCATTCATAACACTTCTAAAGTAATCCTGAATCCCAAAACAAGCACGCTCTTACTACTGAGAAGTGTAAAGTGCCTTCCCACAGCGTTGTCCTCTTGCATGGTTCCCACTGGAATTGCACAGTCCTGGAAGTTCCTAGTCCTGGCATGGGCAGAGGAGTTTTACCTGCTTTGGACAGCATTTTTGACCGTGGGGGTCTGAAGTTTTTGAGCAGTTCAGATGCTCATCTTTAAGCAGCATTGTTAGAAAATATTGGTCTTATCTCCTTAATTCCCAATTCTGGTAGATTCCTGGTTCTAGGAGTGCTAGCCCTGGCTCCTTCCCCCTTAGAAGCTGTTCTTACTCATGCCTTTGGCTATGTAATTCTGACGTCTGCGTTTGACAGCAGTGGTGTTAAATCTCAGAGGTGTCTCTTTCGTCATCTTCAGCAGCAGGAGGGTGATGTTAATCTGCTCTGGTGAAGTAGGTGAGGATGTGCACAAAAGTAATGCCATGTCAAGGTATTATCACCCCTTAGCGTTGACCCAAAGCGTTGGTTAAGGCTGTAGTAGTGGCAGCGGGTCTGGTGGCAGAGAGAGAATGAGATTAAGTCGCTTTTCCAGGTGACACATCTGTGTTGTCTCATTTCAGGTCACACCACGTCTGCTTCCAGATGCTCCAAAATCCCAAATACCAAATCTCCCTGGTCACGGCAGAAGGAGAAGAAGCCCTCCGAGGTACGTGAGCTTTTAGGCTCTTGCCAAAGGACATTTGTCCCCCCAAGGGGGACTGTACTTGCCCAGATGTGATGGCAGGCAGCATGCTTATGGCTGGCTGTGGGCAGAGGGTGCCAGGATGGGGCATCCTCTGAGAAGCCACATCCCACGCTGTGAAGCCACAGCTCCCACCGGCTGAGCGACGGTGACAGCTTCATGCTCAGCTCTGCCAGGAGGGAGCGAGTGGAGGGACCCGGCAGGGATCTTGGATGAAGGCTGGGGGGCTCCTTGTCCCTGCTCCAGCCCTGCTGATACAAGTGGGATGAGGCTGGTTTTGTTGGGGTTGGGAGGTTCTGCAGTACCGAGGTGCCTCCGTGCTCAGGGTCCCCCACTTGGTGCCCACCCAGATGCCCTTTCCTTAATGGCACAGGGCACGGCGCTGGTGCTGGGGCGGGCGGCTCGGTGGCACGAACGCTCCTCCCTGTGAGTCAGTGGGAGGTCTGGAGCCATGAAATGAGAGACAGCACAGCTGAGTTGGAGGTCATACCCTGTTGGGTCCCTCCTGTCACGAGGCTCAAGGACATTAAGGTGTTTGACCTTGCTGCAGCGGTTCCCTTCTCTCCGAGGTGCCACGGGCAGCACTGCCCACCCTGGGGGGCATTGCCCTGGCTGCCCTTGCCAGCTCTCTGGTCCATGCTCCTGGACGGGGTCGGGAGGAGCTGTGTTTCTCCAGGACCATGCTGGAAGGGGCGATGCTGTGCCCTGCTTCCCCTCGCATGCCTCGGATGCATTTCCACTAGACATGGAAACTATATCGGGCACGAGCTGCTGTTGTAGCAACTGCCGTGTTTGCTTTTGCTGGTCATCTCTGTTTCAAGAGCAGTGTGAGCAAAGCCAGAGGGACATTGTTCCTGCATTCCCTCCCCTCTGGACCCGGGTCAGCAGTCAGACAGAGCTAAGTTTAGAAGCAGGTGAAGCTGGCATGGCTAACGCCTGCTGCCTGGCTCACAGCTCCTGCCCAAACCCTGTGGCTCCTCTCCTGTGGCTCCTCTCCTGTGGCTGTGGTCCAGCAAGCACAAACCTCTTGAGCATCCTCCCTTGGTGTCAAGGTGAACAGAGATTTTGAGGTTTTCCTGTGGTCACTGCGTGTAGTCATCATTGCTGTGACGGGTTTACGTTGATAGATCTGACGTGGTGGCAGTGGGCAGGGACCTCAACAGCTCGAGCCCCTTGTGCCTTGGGTAGGGAGGGGCTGAGGAGCTGTTACTGGTGACTGGAAACACACCAGAGACCAAAGAACCAGGGGTGTGGATGTCACTGGCTGCTGACAAGGCTGTTAGGGCTGGTGTTGGCTTTTTTTTTTTTATTATGGCTGTGTCTCTTGCAAGGGGTGAGAGGGTATGTCTGGCACCTGAATCCCCTGTTGAAAAAGTGAAGCATTTTCGGGCGTCTCCTCCTCCTGGGATGCTGCTCCCCACCCTCTGACATCGCTGCCTGTGACGATGTGTCTGTGAGGTGTCAGATTAGCTGTGTTGGTGCCTTCTGCATAGGATTCCCACAGAGATGCCCCAGACCTGGTTAGATGGGTGAGGATGTGACTCATGCGTCACCAACAGTGCCATATGTGCCACCCTGCTGCTGCCCAGTAAAAGCCTCCTCTAGAAGAGCCTGTGTTGGGACTTGTCTTTCTGCATCACCGGTACAGACACGCTTTTCCATCTTCAATATGAATTAGCTCTATCAGCCAGCTGAGAGTTTGCCTGCCTGCTCGTGAAGTTCCTGAAGTCCAAGCCAAGACTCCCAAGTGAAAATGCTTCTGCGCTTTGTGAGGGATACACAGACCCAGATGTGAGCTTTGCTGCTCTGCAGCAGCTGGAGTGAAAGCTAGATCTTGGTCCGTGGCACCCAGGGAGACGTCAGATGTGGGACCGTGGAGGCCAGGCTCATCCCTCTGCTTCCCGCTCCGTTATGCCCAGAGGATGGTTCTCAGTGAAATGCAGCTCTGGAACAAATGAAGTGGAGCAAAAGCTTAACAGTGCCCAGCTGAGCAACGGTTGGGACAGAAGGTGAAGCCTGGTGGCATGTCTCAACTCAGACTCTGGGGGAATTTGGGGAGGTGGTGTGTAATTGTTCAAGCTGGAGTTTGGCCAGGATCCTCAAGCTGATAAACCATCTTTCACAGAAGTGTGGTGGGAACCTGAGCAGATGGGGCTGGTCCAGGTCTCAGCTTTGCTCCCCTTACCTGGTGTCTGTCCCGTGGCTGCTGGGATCTGGGGCTTTTTGAATCCAGCTGCAGGTGAAACCCTGGAGAGGATGGACTGGCCCTGAGCTTGGATGTAGGATTGCTCCACGTGGAAAGTCCAAGACCTGTAGCAATGCATGGTAATGGTTTGGAGATCACTCTGGGCAGTGCTGGTTTATGGATCTCCTTGACGACAGCATCTTCCACACTTTTCCCTGAGTGACTTTTACTGTGAGCACCCAGGAACCCACCTGGTCCCTGTGTGGGATCCACTGCCTGTCATCTGTGAAAGGCTGCAGGGTTTGGCATGTCCCAGGAATGTCTCACAGAGGTGCTGCAGGATGTCTGGCACAGACTGGGATGGGCATCAGATCCCGCTGGAGTGAGCATCAAGGAGTGTAAAACACAAACCACACTGCTGCCAAGCTGCTTCACGTGGACCAGCCAAGTACCTTTCTCTTTGCTACCCCACCAAGGATGGATGCTACAGGAGGCCAGCAGGGAGGGCACAATGAGTGTGTTATCAGGTGTTGAACCCCTTCTGCCTGGGGCAGCCTGCCCTCATTTTGGGGCTGCAGAAGCCTTTCCAAGCAGTAACTCAAAACTCCAGGTTTATGTGTGTCTTGTAGGTTTATGAAGAGCTGAGCTGTCCAGGTGCAGAGGGTCTGAGCATGTCAGCGATGCTCGAGGACAGGCTGGGGGGATCCAGGGGTTGTGTGTGTGTGTGTGTAACTGCCAAGCCCTCCTGCCCCTCTCAAAGTCACGTCCCTGTTTTCTCTGTGAGCTGCTGTCTGCAGCGTTCCTGTTCCATAGTTATTAGCTGGGTCAGGGGGTGATGTTTGTTATGAAAGACTCTGTGAGAAGGGATTAACTATACACATTAAAAACCACCCGATACAAGGCATCTGGAAAAACAAGCTTCTTAACATGGAAAAGTACTGAGCTGTTTGTAAACATCCACCAAGGGGGCCACTGCCAGGGAGGGTGATTATATTTATCTGTCCCTGTCACGGGGCTCTGCCCAGGCTCTTTCCTGACGTGTCCCAGGCACCAGCCCTCTGTCTCTCTGCCTCCCTTGCAGAGGTGACACTTGTCCCACTGAGATCTCCAGGCTGGCAGTGCTTGATGGTGCCCCAGGCTCTCCTACCTTGCCCTTACCCGGAGGCAGAGGATGGATGTGGGTGGCTGCCTGACACCTTCTTGCATCTACAGTGATAGCAGTCTACCAATCTGGTCATTTTAATTAATCTCATTAGAGCTATCGTTTGTTTCTGAACCTGGCTTCAAATGGAGCGTGGTGGCTGGTACCCATCCCCGGGCACCGGCGGCTCGTAGGAGATGCTCCAGCAGCCAGAGGGAGGGGGAAGCTGGAGGGAGGGGGATGCTCGCTCAGGTCCTCCCTTGTCTTGGATGCTGAATCTACAGCAGGGAATAAGATGTGCCTGAAGTAGGGATTTCTGCAGCTTTTAGTGGCGCATTAGTGCAATCCTGCCCCCGGCTATGGGCTGCTGGGGATATGAGCGCAAGCCTCGCTGGTTAGACTGCAGTCATCAAGCCCTCTCTCCTGTTTCTGACAGGGAACAGTTGTCAGTGTCTAAGGAGAGAATATAAGAACAAGGCAAGTGTGTAATGATAGTCGCCAGCTCTATCTGCCAGCTCCCAGCCATCAGCAGCCCGGGGACTCCCTCGGATGCTGCCTGAGTCACTGCCTGAGCTGCTGTGTTAGTCATTAGCTCCCGAATACATTGGGGATCCAACCCCCCCCTGCAATGGGTCGCACTGCCAGAATACATTGGGGTGTGTGGGGAGGAAGCAACCCTACTTTTTTCGTGCAGACCCCCCACTTCCAGCTGTTCCTTTCCTAAGCTGAAGAGCCTGGTGCTGTCTTAGCTCCCCCATGGGTGCTGCTCGTCTCACCGGACATCCTCATCTCCCTTCTCCCTGGCTCCAGGGGGGGGACTGCAGCTGCAGGCAGGGTTCAAGATGAAGGGGAAACCACAAGTTTATACAATTTACGTTACTTTCTGCTCGCCTTGTTTAGATATTGCTTCCGTGTTTTGAAAGATGGCTTTTTATATCCCCTCACAAGAATTTAACCCTTTCAACGAGCTTCCTCATCGGTTCCCTGCTAAAAAATGCTCCTTACTGCATTAGATCTTGGGGTTTACTTTTCCCTGATGGCCCAGTTTGATGTGAATTTAGTCCCTGGGCTATCTGTACCTGGAGAAGGGCTTTTATGAGTATGGCCAAGCAAGACTGGACATGCTTTTACTGGGCTGGATGAGGAGAAAATCCATCTCTGTTGAAAGATTTGACTGCAGTGGCTTTGTCACTTTTCCCAAGCCAGCGTGGGGATAGCAGATTAATGCCATTGTCTTCTGAATGCTGAGAAGGGCCAGACAAAAATGCTTCTTGTTCCTATTTTAAATTCTGTTGTTCATTGAATCTCTAACATTCAGCATTTTGAGAGGAAACGAGACTAGATGGAGAGATAGCAGGCTGGCTCCCAAACGAACACCAGAGTAAGTATTTTTGCCCCCTCAGGCAGATAATACCCCTGCTTACAAACACACACTGGGCATTGCTGTGTTTCACAGCCTTGCTCCCAACTGTTGCCGCTCCTCTCAGTTGGGAAAAGGCTGGAAAAAATGTGATACAACATCAGGGAAATAGGGCTTGAGGAGCAGGGCTGGGCAGCGAGGGCTGTGCCTGCCGAGGTGCCAGCTCAAGCTGATATGAAGACAGTTTGTACAACCAAAAAACTATTCCCAGGGCTCCCATTGTTCCTGTTGTTTTCTCTTTCTCTAAAAATCCTTGTGACTCATGAGCTACAACAAACAATTTTATGCTCGAGAGGGTGAAGGGCTAATAGTGCTGGCTGGAAATGAGAGGGGAGCCCTGCAGACAGAGCAGCTGGAGGCTCCCCTGGTCCTGGTGTGGGTGGAGGAAGGAAAAAGGGGGGTTATGGCTGGGGGCTGTATGTGGGGCATGGCTGCCTGGATGGTAGTTGGAGGGGGGAAAAGGGTGTTGAACCAAAACCTAAGGAAACCTGTTACCTTGGTGTCAAAAAGCACTCGTACATCCCTCGTGCGGTGACCCGCTGGTCCTTCGGAGTGATGCTGGGGGTGATGCTGGGGGTGATGCTGGGGTTGATGCTGGGGTTGATGCTGGGGTTGATGCTGGGGGTGATGCTGGGAGTGATGCTGGGGGTGATGCTCAGAGGTTGTCCATGCGACATCCCGCATTGCTGCAGTGGGTACAAGGACATCAGGGGAGGATTGCAGATTTGTTGAGCTATAAGAGGGAGCAGACTCCGGATGCAGGCTGTGGCCAGTGCCTGCCCATCTCTCCTGTCCACCCGCTCCCTCCCCACTGGTGCCCAGTTTTGAGTGATGGGTGCAGTTCCTCATCCATTTCATACCAGTGCTTTGCGGTGTGGAGTGCTTCAGAAAGGGTTTTGTTGTTGTTAAAACTCCTCAGGGATATAGATGTTTTTGTGTATAGACACAACTGCATCCCATGCTGGGACTGGGAGCAGGGCTGGAGCTTGTCCCTGTGCCCCAAGAGCAAGGTTTAAGAGCCCCAAGGTCAGCTGGGTGTGGAGGCAGGGAGAAATGTGTAGCACAGTTCCTGGTGGGTCAGAAAGCTTCGTGCTCGGGGTGCTGTCCCCTGTCTGTGTTTGGCTGAGCTGTGTGGTCCCTCTGGAGCTCGTTTGCACTTAGGCTGGTTGGCAGCAGGCACCTGAAGCCAGCACCCACGTTGGGTGATGCCGAAGCCGTACCGGGTGTGATCATCCACACTGGGTCCTGCATAGCAGTCCCTGGGCTGGCTGCTGGTTTAGGAGCTAATTAAAACCAGTGCTAGACGAGTGTTTCTTCTCGTTTTGATTTAAAGCCCAAAACAGATACAGCTTTCTGGCTCTCACCCAGGAGCTGGTTTCCTACAAGTGGAAAGTTGTTACCGCGGGGTCTGAATTCAGTGTTTCCACATCAGTATTGGGAGCTGAGGGGATAATTGTCAGGCTCAGACCCATGGAGCAGCGAGTTGAGAAGCCAAGCCCTTGGCAGAGCACGTAAAGTGGGAGCTGAATGGCAGTGAGATTGCTGGGCCACTCTAATAGAGAGGTTCGTGACTGAGTCAGAGAACATGGGAATCGATACAAGGATTGTGCAGAAAGGTGGTGGAGAGGCTCAGAGAGGGGCTGGTCAGCCATGGAGGAGAGATGGAGGAGGAGGAGCAGGGGGAGACTGCTGCTGCAAAGTCCTTTGCTAACCAGCACATCTCCAAGGGCCAGGTGTTTCTTTCTGAGGTTGTCCAATTGTTGGAGACATCGATGCTGGTCCATGGGAGAGCTCCTGGAGATGCCCAGCACCCATCTCAGGGGTGCAAGGAATCTGGGTCTGGTGGGTAAAGCAGCAGATCATCTGCAAGTGGACGTGGCCGATGCACGAAGTACCCAAATCCACCTCCTGCCTTGGGGGGGGGTCTCTGCCACAACCACAGCAGCATCCTTCCCCACGCTAGGCTGGAGTGGAGCGGAGGGTTAGGATGGAAAGCCAGGAAGATGGGTTACATTTTGTTAGCTTGGGGACATTATTTTTTTGTTGTTGTTGTTCTGAGAGAGAGAAAATCAATGCAGCTTTTGCTTCACAACAGCAAATTACAGAAATAGCCAAAAATATTGATGTATCGTTGGGGAATGTGATGCCTTTGGTGTCCCAGCGACTTTTAGTGTTCCTGGACCACTGAGACCATCTGTCCTGGGGAAGACAGTCCAGTCAATTCAAACTGGTGGATTAAAAGGATGGGGAAGTAGCAGACACTGGTAATACAGGGTTAGCTGGCTGGTGAGATGTAACTGGCCATGGGTGAGTTAAAAGCTTTGCAGACCTTGGAAGTGGAGCTGTCCCAGAGGGGTTGGATCCACAGGAGCAGGCTGTGGCTGGCAGTGGTGGTGCTGGGACAGGAGGGGCAAGCTCGACTCTGTGACTGCCCAGTAGTTCTTCAGTCCAGGAAGCAACAGTCGTCTGGAAGTTGTTTACTACACAAAAAGATCTGGATGGGACCGTGTGTGTGATCAGACAGGTTGTCCACGTGGCTGGTGGGACAGCAGGAGCAGCAGGACCGGACCTCTGTCGTGGTGGCTTGAGCTGCTGGGGGCAGCTCAGTGTCCTCCTTGGGCTGTTCTGGTGGTAGAGCCTGGTCCATGATGTGAGGCTGATGTGGTCACGCTGGGGATTAACCTCGTGTGTGGATGGGAGCTGGGAAAGCCAACTGGGAAGCCACGGCATGGGGCTGGTGGGCAGAGGAAGCTGCTGCATCACTTGCTGCTTTCATGCTGTACCTGATGGGTTTATCCATGGCATAATATCCCTGGACTCCAGAGTCTGGCATGCTGTAATCCCTGCTCTGTGGGCAGCGCAGGAAGCCCGTGGTGGGTTGGCAGGACCCATGGTGGGGTGCTGGCTTGGTGCTACCGTGGGTGCCAGGCCTGGTGATAGGGAGCAGGAGGTGGATTCACCTCTCTGCTGCATCTCCCAGGAGGATGTGGGGTGCCTTCCTCTTTTCCTTCTCACTGTGAAACCCTCCTTCGCTCATCCAGGACTGAGAGAGGGAGTGTGTCTCCACGTGCCTGGGGTCTGAGACTGCATGAGCACACTGACCCCACCTCTCCTGCCTTTTGCTTGGACATACGAAGGCAAAAACATCTCAGGATTTTGCAAGTTCATCTCCCTTTTCCCCATCTCTAAAGCTGATGCTTTAGAGCAGGGAGCTAGCAAGGCTGGGCCCTGGGCATCGGTGGGGCGATGCATCCCCGAGCATGGCTGAAACCCGCTGGAGGTTTCCAAGCAAGCAGAGGGGTAATAAAGTCCACATCTTGGTTTTGCCTTCCCTGTCACCGGCAGATCGATCAGCAATAATCCAGGTCCTGCTGCTGAGCTGGGAAGGGGATGACAGAGCCTGGCTGGGGCTGTGTGGTGGTGGGGGAAGCAGGGAGTGGGGCAGCCTGGCCTCGGAGACAATTTATCAGCTCCTGAGGATGGGGAGAAACAGTAAACACTCCTATTGAGGGAAAATTGCTTGTTTTCTAGTACCCAACTTTCTGTTCACCACCGGGTCCTTGGTTCATCAGTGCCCAATTTATCCTTTATTTGGTTTTCATAAATAATTCAGAGGAGTTTGAGTAGAATAATTGAGCCTTTTCCCAACCCTAATCCCAGACAATTCAAAACAAAAAGACATTTAGATTACAATTTGAGCGTATTAGCTGTTGGGAGATTTCCAGACAACTGATCTGCTTCCCTTTACAATTTCTGTGCTGCTCTGTCGTTTCTAAAGTGTTCAGCTTTGATAGTTAATAATTTGAGCATTTCCAGTTCTTCATGAAAAGACAGAGGCATCTCCGCGATACAGCGCGGGCGGGCGTGGGGTGCTCTTGGATGGGAGAGCTTATCTGTTTTCCAAGAAGGACTAAATAAATGAAGTACTGAGATTGCAAATCCAGCCTGCCCATGTGCCTTTATCATCTTCAGGGAAATAGATACAATCGGGCTTATTTGGCTGAAAATTAAAGCTTCTACGCTGGCGTGAGGCTGAAAAGCCAGAGAAGGGATGAATTTGGGGGAGACTCAATGCAGGGAAAACACGAGCCTGGGATCCACACCGTGCAGAGAGGGGAGGAATTCTACTCCAGGCTGGGACTGTTGGTATGTTTTCCAACGCAGAGGCTGCGGGAGGCACACAACTGTTTGCTGGAGATCATAGAATCATAGAATGGGCTGGGTTGGAAGGGACCCCAAGGATCAGAGAGCTCCAACCCCCCTGCCACAGGCAGGGCCACCAACCTCCAGGCCTGGAGCTACACAAGGTTGCCCAGGGCCCCATCCAACCTGGCCTTGAACACCCCCAGGGATGAGGCACCCACCCCCTCTCTGGGCAGCCTGTTCCAGCCCCTCACCACTCTCTCTGTAAAAAACTTCCCCCCAATATCTAATCTAACCCTTCCCTCCTTTAGTTTTAATCCATTCCCCCTTGTCCTTCAGATGTGCTGAAGATGTTGGGAAGCACTGGTGGGGCTGGTCCTGATGGTTTGGGGCGGTGGTGAGCAGCACGGGATGCAGAGCCAGCTCTGCCCATGGGATCCATCAACCCCAGCAGACAGCCCTGCAGAAGTGACCCATGTAGTAGCTGTCAGGAAAGTGAAATCTGTTCAGTTTCTGACACAAGGATCAGATGGAGCCAGTTTATTTCCTGCTCGTGGATGGCAGCTCTTAAGGGGGGTGTGTTTCCAAAACAGCATTTGCTGTGTCAGTTGTGCAAACAGGGCAGAGCAGAGGTGCTGCCCTGCTCCTGCCCCATTGCTGGCAGCTGCAGCAGGGAGGTGACACCAGCCCCTGATGCTGCCCTCAGCCACGTGTGGTCCAGACATGGGGGGGGAGTGTCTTGTCCACCAAAGCAGAGCGGTCAGAGGTGGGGAGGCTCACTTGGGCTTGTGTTGTCCTCATTGGAGGTGGGCACCAGAACCAGGGAACGGAGATGCTGTTTGACATCTCACATGCATCTTTGACATCTCTTCTTTAATAACAGCTATATTTTTTTTCTCTTTTTTTTCCTTATTTTTTAAATTTCTCACACTGTCAGAGGATTTAAAGGTTCCTGTGGCATCTGTAGCCATTCCTTTGTAGCACACAGAGACTTAAAGGAATCTGATCTTTCTACCTAATTCTGACTGTTGTATGTAGGTTGTTAAATTATGTTTATTGAAGGATGCTCCAAGCCTGCGTCTGGCCAACTGAAATCAGGTTTATATAGATGTAACAAAACATATCTCCAAGGAAAGAACCAGTAAAATTCAGAGAGGTCCCAACATAAGAAAACTTGTTTATGTATTGTATTCAGCTGTAATTGGGTTAGCAGCCAGAGACTCTTGAGGATTAAGCAAACTGACCTAAATACTGGTCTCAGTGGTCTTAGTTAATGCCTGGTTTCCTGCATCTCAGCTGCTCAGGTTTCCCAAATACCCTGCAAAGTGTGTTATCTTCCTATCAAAAGTGTAAAACCATATTGTATCGTTTAGTGTGGGTCTGGTGAAGCAATACTTGGAGAATAAATAGACTCTGCAAACAGATAAGTGGTGTCTGACAAACACACCTGCTCCACCCCAGCCCCGGGGACGGTACCGCTGAAGTCGTGGGGATGGAGCTGGACAGCACGTGGTGGTGATTGCTGGCACAGAGTGTGATTGCTCTGGCTAATAGCAGATGGTAGAGAGGAGAAATCATCCATTCTCCTTTAGCATTTATTGTTGTGCTGTGAGAGGCAGGATTGCTCGAGTCGTGCCTGTCAGGGAACCCTCTGGATGGAAACCTTATTTACCATGAGGGGTTTTGGGTTCTTTTCAGTGAGTCTTTTCACTGTAGTGTATTGGGGGAAGGCTCTGCAGGGCCAGAAGTCAGGTGGAGAATGAGCCCATCCACGGTCCAAGGGGCTTGGAGGATTTTCAGAGAGGAGTGGTCCAGTGTTGATCTCACAGGTGCTTTATTGGGTCAGGGTAAATCTGACTGTGGATGTGCAAGCAGGCACCTAGGTCACCAGCTAGCTGGGTGTTACCCAGCTCTAATGTGACCCATCCTGTCTTTGGTTCACCTCTCACTCCTTGCTGTGCTGTCGCCACTGGAGCAGTCGAGCCCTGATGGGAGACCTGCTGCTTTTGGCTGTCCCTGCTTGGGGTGATGATGTGACACGATGGGGACATGGCGGTGCTGGGGGCAGGGAGGTGGATCAGTGTTTCCCACAGCATCACTCACGTCAAGAGCAACACAAGCATCACTTCCCCCAGTGAGGCTGCACGTGGAGAAGCCCTGGTGCTGCGCATCCCATGTGTGTTAACACACCCATTCCCTAAGAGAAAGCAGCTTGTCATTTGTTTAGTTTAATGCTAATTTTTGGTCCCTGTCTGGGCCAGAGTTGCACCCTGTGGCTGGATTTCATGCCTGGCTACCAGACCTCGGAGGGGGTTGCAGCTGTGGGGGGGCTCAAGCTCTCAGTGCTGCCTGGCCAAGCGTGGGTCATCCCTGCCTGTGTACCTTGTTATCCCCAAATCCAAATCACCCCAGAGGTGACATAAAGTGACACTCAGTAGCCACACTGTTTGGGTTGCAGGCACCTGCCGTGCTGTCCCTTGGGGACCCTTTCCCCAGGGCTCCCTCCCTGGGCGCCTGCGCACCCGGCACCTGCCTGCCCCCTTCACCCTGCCTGTTGGCTGTTTGGTTGTCCCCAATGCAGGTTTTCCGGACGGATCTGATAACGGCCATGAAGATCCCAGACTCCTTCCAGCTCAGCCCCGACGAGTACTATGTCCTGGCCGATCCCTGGAGGCAGGAGTGGGAGAAAGGTGTCCAGGTGCCAGCGAGCGCCGAGGCCATCCCCGAGCCCGTGGTCAGGTAAGTTGAGCGGGGTCCCTTCCATGGGCTCCCTCCCCTCCGTGGGGTTCCCTCTGCCTGGCAAGGGTGCACAGCACCTCGGATGCACAGCACCCCGGGCTTGCACAGGGATGCTCAGGGACCTCCTGCCACACCCTGCCATGGCAGTTGCTTTCTCAAAGTCCCTCCATACCTGCCTGGCTTTTCTTGGGTGCCAGCGAGGAGCTACACCAGGTGGGCCAGCTCCCTTGTCTCTTGGTCGGGGAGTTTTAAAAAGATACAGGGAGAAAAAACACCCCAAACCAGCAGAAAACAACACCCAGAATGTCTGGTTGCTGCATCTCCCTCCAGAAACATGTGGCTGTGCTGCTGGTATTTCACAGCAGGGGTGCAGGTGTCAGCCCTTGCATTAAAAACTTCCCTCTTCATCATGTGAGTTGTTTGTGCCTGTTGGAAACGTGATGGGTGTGCTGAGATTTGGGGCTTGGGAGCCCAGCGTGTAGACAGGCACCTCCGAGACCACGTGGAGATAGTGTCTGTTGGCCTAGATCAGTGTCTCATTAGCTGGTTTAAAATAGGGAACTGAGTTTTAAAATAGACACTTAAACAGCTGCTCTGGCAAAAAAAAGAAACTTGGGGGAGCTGCTGCTTGTTTGTCCTACTGGGGGGATTATCCCAGGGCAATGGCCCCGGAGGGGAAAGTAGTGCTGGGAGTGGGGAGCTGGCTGGGACCCCAAAACTTACAGCATCAGACCCAAAACCTCACAGGGTTTGAGGGAGCTTTGTGGGATGCACACCACAAAGCAAGCATCCCTGGGCATGCCTCCCGTGAAAGCATCATGATGCTGGGGCTGTGCGTGGGAGTGGGGTGGCTGCTGGGGGCGGGGGGCGTGTTGTGAAGGGTTTTGGGCAGGGTGTGAAACCCAGTGGAGGTTCCCCCTTGTCCAACAAAAGTTTACTTCAGCAGCAGGGTCGGCAGCTGCAGTCGCAGCTGCTGAAGTAAACTTTTGTGTACGCTCCCCATCCTCCCCCCTGGGGAAAACAGAGAAAGAAATGAAACTTTAATGAGTCTGAACACATCAAAAGGGAAGTTGTAAAGGGGGATGTTGAGTTGATTTAATCCTTGGGAAGAAAAAAAAAAAAAGAAGGGGAAA
>VZTU01005270.1:20774-74256 GCA_013400835.1 Zapornia atra
GGGAAACACCCCCACCACCACCCCCCCCTGCTTTGTGTGGAATATCTTTTTATAGTTGTCTTTGATAGATAAGTGCAGTCTGGAGTCACCAAATGCTCTGCTCCCCAGCTAAGGATTCACACCAGTGCTGTTTCCAGCCACAAAGTGGTAGCTTGGGGTTAGTGGTACCCGTGTGAAACCAGCCTGAAGAGTAGGGTGCCTGTGGGTGTTGCTTCCCGGTGTTCCGTGCGATGGGGCTTTGCACCCCTGGATCTCTGAGCCAGGGGGGCTGCTGGGGCAGCTGCAGACATGCCCCTCTGCTGTTCTCCAAGCCCTTGTTTTTGGGGGGGTCTCGCCTCTTGCCATGCACTGGTGCATGTTATCCCTTCCAGGGGCCCATCCCACCCTGGCCCAGCCCGGCACCAGCCCTTTCCCAGTATCTCCCATGGTTTTTTGGACCATTGCTGTGTCTCCTCTACACTGGCTGGCTCCAGTCATTTTAAGCTTCCATCAAAGGTTGTGTTTTCTGCAGTTGTGAATGTTTTCATCACCATCTTCTAGGCTTCCCCTGGTTTTGGCTGTGTCACCACAGGGACATGCCCACGGGCTTCCAAGGGGACATCAGACACCACACCACAGCCTGGCGCTGCCCACTCACCTTGAGCTCAGGTTTCACTTCCACCATCAGATCCCTCTCTGAAGATCTGCCTAATTCCTGGGGTTATTTTGCTCATTGGATTATTTTCAAGCCTAGTGCCCTTCCATGACCCTTGTTGAATTGCCCTTCGCAGCATTTCCAGCTCTTTCTTCAACTCCTCAACACCACTTTGAGTCCAAACCTTGCTCTCCAAAGAGTTTGTGACTTCCCCTTCGTTGGAGTTCCACTCAGCATGCTAAGCAAGCATACCCCCATTGTCTGTGTGAAGCAGCCCAGCCCCACAGAGCTCTTGGCACACCCCACAGACACTGGGGAGCATCTCCTGATAGGGAGTTGAAGCCTTACTAAGTCAAGGTGGGTCCCCCCTGCTCCTCTCCTGTCCACTCACCACAGAGACCCCAGCCCATGTCAGGTGGTCCTTATCCCATGCTATTTCCTGCCTGTGTTCATACAGATTGCTTACTTAGGCATTACAGTGGTTTTTTCCCCCAGTTTTGTTTTGAAAGGTGGGTAACTTGCACATCATCTGGTCTTTGGAAATCTGGCCCACTCTTTGTGACCTCTCAGAGACCCTTGTTAGTGGCTCCATTGCTCTCAGCTAATCCCTGATTTCTGCAGCCCTTCTGTAGTTGCAACGTGCTGCACACACCTCAGGCTGCTCCTCCCATGCTTCTCTGGCATTCCTGCTGCTTACCCACAGCTTTAGCTTCCTCAGAGGTGTTTCTTCTCTTGTTGCTCCATCTGTCCGTCCTGCACCGCGTCTCACCTGCCTGAGCCACCCCTCTTTGCTGGCACAGTATGCCCTGAAGGCCTTTGTCCTCCAACTGAAGCCTCTTCAGGATGTTTTGCCTTGGCTGGTGTGATGTGAGTGGAAGGAAGAGCTCCTTTTACCGCAGCTTCAATGGTTCCACCTGGCTTGTGGCCGTGATGCGCGTCCCAGGGGGACAAGCGGTGACACTGCCAGATCTTTTAAAATCAGGACAGCATCTCTCCACACGCACACCAGAAGGCACAGCAGAGGAGGGCAGGCTCCTCCCAAGCAGTTCTCCCTCCCATAGCATCCCTGCCTTCAGTGTTTTCCCACTTGGGTCACGGAGGTGAGAGTCAGGGCGGGCAGGAGCCGGTTTGGACTGCCAAGGACAGATGAAGACTGCGGTCCCTTTTGTACCTCTGGTGTCAGACACCTCCCCTTGCCCTCCTTTGGAGACATGTCAAGTATTTCTTCACAAGAGATTACTTTATTTCATCTGCCTAATGAGAGCAGCCTCAAAAAGCCCTTACAACTCCATTTACCTCCCTAATTTAATCGCTTTAATTTACCCCATCACCATCCTGGCTGTACCTCACTGGTCCCATCCTCACTGCTGCTGTCCCCACTGCCTTGTGTCTCCTGCTCCCAAACTTTGCTTCTTCCCTACACAACCAAAACCATCATGTGAACCCAACGGGTCCTCCCTGGGTCAGATATGGGCAATCCAAATTCCTTCCTCTGCTGAAAGAAGTAAAGCCCAGTGCTGGTATTTTCCATAGACTGGGAAATTCGGAGCCCCAGGAGCTGTCCCTTGCTGTCATGGGGTTTTGTTTTTCCCAAAGGTGTCACACGTGGGTGTGATGGACAGTCCTGCCCTGGAGTTTGCAGCAGCAGGGGATGGATGCCCATGGTAATCCTGTCCTAATGGTGGCACTCCTTACAGGCATTTCCATCTGAAATTCCTAGAGGGATGCAGGGAGGGGGGAAGAGAAGCCTCTAAAGCCTGGAGAGCTGGAGAGCAGGCAGGCATTGCCTGCAAAATAATCCTCATCCCTTCATCCCATGACCCCCTGGGGGTCTGATTCCTGGGCTGAGCAATTGGGTTTTTGCCATGGAGGGTGTGAGAGAGTCACTTCCCACTCCCGAGCCGGAGCTCACCCCCCAAAAGGTGCTTTGTACGCAGCCGCTGCTGCTCTTTTCATCTCCCTCCTGGGCGCTTGGAAACCAGCTCTCCCTGCTCTCAGCCTGCCTCTGGGTTTTGTGCCTCCGAAGCTGAAAATTAGATGGGTTTTTTTCAAATATTTTATATTTTTTTTAGGGGTTTTGGTTGGGTTTTTTTTTTTTCCTGGAGCTCCAAAATGTCAAAAGCTGGGGGTGAGGCGGGAGGAAGGAGCTGGGTTTTAAGGAATGCTCACCCCAGAAAGCTGCCATCTCAAAATGCCTCCACAAAGAGCCACCTTAAACTCGAGGGTCCTTTCTGGGTGAGCAGAAATCGCAGTGCAGTTGTGAGGAAGGTGGTGGAGGAAGAAGAGGTGCAGCATCTCCAGGCTCGGTGGTATCCCAGGAGGGAGGGATGCAGCCGATGGCCACACCAGGCAGTGCAGGAGATGGGCTGTTTCTTCTCCACAATCATTTCTGGCTCATTGCTGCTGAAAAGGGTTTTAGTTTGTACAGTAACGTGCCTGAGAATCGCCCAAAGCTTTAGGGGCTCCAGCGTGGTGAGAGAAGCTGCTGGCAGCCGGGTGAGAGCAGGGGAATGAGGAGTTGAGGCACGTTCCCCTTCTGACAAGCAGGGAGGGACTGGCTGGCTGCCATCCTCAGCCTGTGTGTCTCCAGGTCACTCACCCTGGGATGTGGGGGGGTCATGACACTGCGTCCTGGTGATGATACCACATCCAGGTGATGACAGTACATCCCACCTCTGCTACAGCCTGTGGCCAAAGGATCTCCTCAGGCTTTCCAGAACCAGAGATCGCAGCCTTACAGCTCTGTGTGATCTCTACAGTTATTTTACAAATGGGTAAACTGAGGCACGGAGATTTCTACCATGAGTCAGTGGTAGAGCCAGGTATGGGATCACAGGCTGGTGCAGGGGCACGGTTGGGTGCTGGATGCAGTATTGGAGCATCTTGGCACAGCTTGAGTGTAAGGATTACACCAGGTGAAGTAGCAGAAAGAGTTATCACAAAGGTCTCAGAGCACTGGGGCTGTGGGTGCCACTTCTGTTGTGAATGGGAAAGAGCAGCTTTAGATGAGTTTTGTATTCCTCATCACACTGTGATGCACCCAGGAGGAAAGCAGGCCTTGCTGGTTTCCTGCCGGTGCTGGTAGGAGGCTCTGGAGTCCGTTTCACAGAGCGGGTGTGAAGGGACCCAGCCGGGCTCATCCCTACCCACAGGCAGCAACACCAGTACAGTGCACGGTGCCACGTTGAGCTCGCTCAGCAGAGAGCATCCCTCATAAAGCCATGGCACCTACACGTGATTTTATGCACCTGTAGAGGCTTTAATTCCTCCTTTATTGAATGATTTCACAGTTTTGGCACGCGGCTCCTTCCCGGGGCTGACAGGGATGCAGGCAGGATCTGGAGGTGCCTCTTGGATCTCGCATCGGAGCCACATTAGTATGTGCTGTAGATTCTGTTCCCTGTGAATTTGCACACAGCGGGAGGACGAGCAGGAAGGCTGCTTCTTGCTGGCAGGCTTCCCAGATATTCTTGGCGGCGCAGATCCCTGCTTGCAGCGTTGCTGCGGCCCTGTTCTGAGGGGAAACACAAAGTGCTGCGGCAACACCAAGGCACAACCTCTGCCAGTACCAGCTCGGTGGTGGTGGTGGTGGCGGCACCAGCGCCGTCTGCCACGTTGGCACGGTGTTTGTGGCACCTTTGTGTCCTCCTCTCCTCAGGTGTTCCAGCCCCTCTCCTCCAGCACAGGCAAAGCAGATCCTGACTGTGCTTGGGTTGTGATGTGGAGCTGCCCGGTGTCCACCTCCTCAGAGCTGCCCCATGTCCACCTCCTCGGAGCTGTCTTGTGTTTCACTCAACTCCAGTCCCAACCAGGAGTCGCCCCAACATCTCCAGTGGTTCTTTGGGAGGGGTGTGGGGTCATTGGTCGTGTCGTAGTGTTGCGGTACCGGCTTTATCACAACAGGGAGTGAGAGGAGGCATATGGAGAGGGGCTGCTCGCAGGGAGCAGCGTTGGAGAAGAGCATTACTGGAGTGGGGAGGAGAATTAAGTGGAGCACCAGTAATGGGTGTAGGAGCAGGACACATCCCTGCCCATTTTGCCTTCTGCTCCCAGTGAGCGGACAGCTTGGCTTGTCCCAGTGGGGCTGGATGCTGCGTGCAGAACACCCAGCACAGGGAGGGAGCAGTTCCAGCACGGGGCAGGGGGGAATAACACCAGGAGCGACGGTGTGCCGCGGTGTGGAGGTGGTACTGCCAAGGAGCCGCAGCCAGGCTGGCCCGGCAGCAGGGTGGCACGATGCAAATGTCCCAGCAATGCCTGGACGTCACCTCTCCCTCTTCCTCTGCGTGCGGCGGGAGCCCTGGATGGCGTCCAGGCTGTATCCTTGCAGCAGCGCGGCTCCCAGCCCGGGCAGGGCTTTCTGAGGCTCGGTTCTCAGCGTGTACCGTATGAACCAGCACACTTTGTTCTCCAGTGTTGAGATTGGACTTCCTTTCCTCGGTCGGCGATGCAGGCTGGCTGTTGACTCATCAGCAGCTTCCCTTGGGCTTTGCTGCAGAAGGGGCAGGCAGGATTCTGCAGCAGTTTATGTATCTTTTGGAGCAGAGCTTATTTTTTTTTTAACATGATCTGTCTCTTCCTTTTTTTTTCCTTTTTTTTTTTTTCCTCTTTCTTTTTGTTTTAGGGTTTGGGGTTGTTTTTTTTCTCCCCTTTCCCTCCAGTTCGTCATGAAAAAATATATGAGGGTTTGGGGCTTGCAGATGGCACGCTGGCAGTTTTACAGAGGGCTGTTTCTTGGGTCAGTTATCCCCATTCTGTGGCTGCCTGCCCTTAAATAAGCCTGGAGTTGCAGTATGCTTCAGAAATAGAGATCTGAGACTCTGCTCTGATCAAAAGCAGTACAGATCCTGGCTGCCCTAGGCCTAAACGTTTAGATCACAAGTCCTGGGATGTGGGGCCTGGGGAGAGGAATGCTTGCTGCCCACACACTCTGCCTGCTCCTGGGGACCCCCGGGTTGATGCCTGCCCATGGGTAGGATGGGCTGGTTGTTGGCACTGATGGGGGACAGCAAAAAAACCCCATGTGATACAGTACCAGTGAGTTCCCTTTACAGCTTGGCTGCTGGAAAACGGAGGTTTCCAGTCGGATCTGCACAGGCAGCCCTTGTCCCTGCAAGCATGGTGAAGGGATAGGTTGTTTTCAGGGTGGTCTGTCCTGCTAGTCTTTTGTAGGTCCAGTGGGGTGAATCAGCTCTGTGGCAGGGGTGGGTCACCGGCTTGGAGGGTCCAGGCAGTGTGAAAGGTGGTATCAGTGATGCAGAGGGTGGCTGGTTCATGCCCCGTGCCTGTGAGCACCTTGCAGAGGTGGTTTACTCAGTTACTTCAATCATTTCTGGTTTACATTCTGCTCGACAAGGCCTGGTGTGGGCTTCCAGCGAGCCTGAGTTTGCTCTGGGAACTGTGTTAATCCAGGCTGGGCTTAGCTAGTACCGAGCCACTTGGACTTGGGTTTTAGATGTTTGCTGATCCTCCCAGTGGGTACCTGTGGTTTATACTGGATCAAGCACACAGAGAGCCAAGTCTTTCAGCAGTAAATGTACAGAACGAGCAGGCTTGATTCCCACTGGTCCGTAACGAGGTTTGTGGCTTGGGAGCCTCCACGTCTCTCTCCATCACCATCGCTCTCCCATCTCAAACTGGGACTGTAGCTTGGCAAACAGTAGCAGGTCTGCTGGCTGCTAATTAAATCACCTCTTGGGAATTAAGTGCACCTCGTGTCCCCCATTGAACAAGACAAGAAACTTTTACTCTTAGGTGCCCCTCAGAGTGATGAGGAAACCAGGACAGCCTGGCAGCGGTGAGAGCTGCTCGGTCCTTGGTGTGGCTGTGGATAATGCTATTGAATTGAGGTGAAGCCTGCGTTGCTGGCAGGTGAGCTGTACCATGTTTCTGGGACCTTGGTGTGGTGGAGCAGAGCTGGTAGGTGGGCTTTTCTCAGTCTGCTTAAAGAAGAACTGGAAAACACACCAAGACCACACCACACAGCAGGACAGCGCAGGGGCAACCGGATCCTCCTGGTTTTGTGGGATGGGCTTCAAGTAACAGCATCAACACTGTTCTCACGTGTCTCAGGGTTAGTGCAGTGATCCAGAACACGTTAAAGAAGGCTGGGTGCTGCCTTTCCAGATTCCTCAAAGCTGTGCTTCCATGGGGTTGGGTTTTGTGCAGGGAGACTCGTGTGATGGCACTGTGCTAGTCTCAGGAGTAATGATCTTTGTGCCATTGCCTGTGTTTGGAGCTTTGGGATGCTCAGCTCTGTTGGCAGCAGGGTTGGAGGGATTTGAACAATTCCTGAACCATTGTGACTTGTGCCTGCAGCTCTTGCTCAGAGCATGGCAGGTGCAGAGCTGCTGCTGCCTCTGTCTCTGGTCCCCGTTAGTAGGTTGATAGAAACACAAGTGGAGCAGTTTGCATCACTGAAGTAATAGTGGAAACATTATCTGGCTGAGATAATTAATTCCAGATGCTTTAACATTAGTAGCTTGGCTTAAGTTACATGAAGAAGCAACGTTTTTCGCATTTTTATATCCAGAAAACATACGCTCAAGTGTCCCTGGCTTCCCTAGGAGCAATTCCAAGATCCATGTTGTGTAAATGGAAATGAGCAGAATGCTAGCAGCACGCTGGCTGGGTGTGCAGGGGGTTGGCATGCAGCGTGGGTCCCTGAAGGGCCACCAAGCAGGTCAGCGGTGTTCAGGGGGGAGAATAGCACCCATGGGTGGTGGTGCTGGCTCTGCCCTGCTTGCTGGTGGGGAGCAGATGCTGCTTGAGCACCCTCTGCAGCTGCCCTGGGATCGGGGGGCCGCTGTCTTTTGCTGGATTTCGGAGTCAGGAGAGCAGCACAGGCTGTGTGTCTCCTCCCCAGCACTGGTCAGTGTCCTCTCTGGCTGCCTCCCATGCTGCTGTCAAAGCTGAATGGCACAGAGGGGAGAGGAATATGAAGGAGCTCCTTGCACAGCATCGGAAGCGTGCCATTTGCTCACAGCCCAGACGCTCCTTTTGTCTACTCAGCCAGGAGAACATCTGCGTGTTGTTGTTCCAGCCAGCCCACCAGCAAACCACTGCCTGGCCAGCACTGCTGGGCCCTGCAGCCCAGGGGTTTGCTCTGCACAGAAGTTGTGCAGATGAACCCCACCATGAAACGGTGCCCGTTGTCTCCTCCCCAGACACTGCTCTGCAGCTTCCCAGCTCCTCACCCTGGGCATTCCCTTACCAGGTCCCTTCTACAAACTGCATCAGGGTGATTTTCTGGGCAGGGAGTCAGGGTAGAGAGAAATAATTCATTTGTTGAGCTGAATCTCGGTGAGATTTCGGCTGGAATATAAATGGGAGAAAGAGAAGGGACATCAATGCTCCCAGTCTTTATCTACTCTGCTGAGTATCAGGCTTTTTATATGGTGATAAACAGCTCAGAGACGAAATTGGAAAAGCTGTCTGGGTTTAACAAGATGGCTGTTTAGTGCCTCCTGTTCACTTGTTTTCCTCTTTTTATCACATCAAAGAAGAGTGAATCACTTTCTCCTTAGAGGATTACATTATTCCAGAGGCCTGGAAGGACCCATTCTGGTTACAAGCTGTTACTGGAGGAGGTACTACGTGGAGAGGGGAGAATGGAGCATTTTTCTTACTCCACCTGTTAATTGCAATTTGGAGCTTCAGCTACATGTCTGTAAAACTTCCAGAGCCTGCCTTGATAAACCTTCAAGTGCCAGCACACACCAGGGGCCACCCCACCCTGTTCTTGACATTTCGCAGAGGAATGGAATCATCACAGCGTGGAGGTGTGGGGGGGGGGATTTCCAAACCCAAACAGCAAGACCCTGGATGGTCCCTGAACCAGAAGGAATTTCCCAGCTGAGACGTGGGCACGGTGTTGGCAACTCTGGGTGGTGAGGCTGTGTCAGGGCTGTGCCCTGTGGAGCTGCTGGTCGCTGTAGGCTCCAGGTAGCTGAGGGGGTTTGTAAAGCTGGTAATGGTAATTTTTAATAGTCGCTGCTCGGAAAGCACCGAGGGTCTGGGGTTTGGCTGGGAAAAACCAGCAGCTAAAGGGAAGGCAGGTGGAGCTGAGCCGTGCTGTCCTGAGCCGGTCCCTGCCTGACAGAGGACGCTGTGGTCCCTGACACATCCCGGGGTCCCTCACGCATCCCGAGGTTCCCCGACACATTTTGGGATCTGCGGCACATCTCGGGGTCCCTGATGCATCCCAGGATCCCGGACAGACACATCTGCAGCACAGGAGGGATGGGGTGTGCAGGAGGGATGGGGTGCAGCAGCCTGCGCAGCCACCCAGGCATTACGTCACCTGGAGCCACACTCACTGGCTGCTGGTACCCGGAGGGCAGGACACTGCTGCAAGCAGCCTTAACCCCTTCCTGAGCATCCTGAGTGCCTCTTGGGTAACACAAAGGGACCTTCACGGGGCTGAGAGTCTGCTGCTGCTGTTTGGGCAGGTGGGGGTTGCCTTCTGGGCATGGGTGCTCCTGTCCCAGGAGCTTGGTGGATCCTCCCGAGGCCAAATCCAGCTGCTTTGTTCTCTGCAGGAAGCTGAACTGGGAGCTTCAGAGCTGAACTGGGTGTTTACCACCTGCATAGGGAGCAGTTACTGAAGGTTTAGGTGTTAGCAGGGGTGGTGCCACCCCCCCCACCCCATCCATCACAGCCATTAGCAGTGGTGCTGAGCCCTGCAGTGACACTGGGATGCTGGCTTGGGCGTGGATTACACAGGAAGGGTTGGTGTTACATTAACTCCATCAGCTATTTTTCATAGAAACGTGCTTGTTCCAGCCCCTGGCATGAGGATAGCCTATGGACGGCACGAAGCGGGGTGGCAGACCAGGCCACCAGACTGGACAGCCACTGCAGGTCCCCCTGCCCCCCCCTTTGACCCCCAGGCTCAGCCCTGCACCTGCAGCTGCTGTTAACGTGCATACGGATTCCTGGGGATTCACACAGGCTGTTGCCAAGTCTTGAGGGCTTTTGGCTCCAGCAGCCAGTAAGGAAATACTGCAAATTCTTACTTTCCAGAACAAAGCAGCCCCAGCAGTGCCTGCTAAAACCAGGACTTTAATTCTGTTGAGGTTCTTGTTTGGTTTCAAAAGGAGGGCTTGGTGCTGGGGGCCTGCCCAGACGCACCCCCGTGTCACAGCTCTCTTCCCTGAACCAGCCACCTCCATCCTTGTCTCTGCTCCATCCAGAGGATGCTCTGGCAGGCGCTGGGTGCCAGTGATCCCTCCCATGGTGTCCCAGCTCTCTTGTTTTGGGGCTCCTGTCAGTGGCTTTTTCCAGGGGTGAGGGCAGGGTCTGTGAGATCTTGAGGTGGCAACTGGGATGTCCCCAGTGCCGCCTGGAGCATCTTCAGTCCGGGCAGGGAGTGGCAAAGCACACAGGCACCCACTAGCACTAGGATGCCTTTAGGCTCATCCAGCTGCTCTAGCCAGCTTTCATACTGGTCTAAACATCTGGCCAGTTAATTTAAGACCTAACCCATTTAATATCTTCTTGGCATCCCCTTCCTTCTTCAAACCCAGCTTTGGGAGTATGGTTTTTGGCTGATGGTTTTACAGACTGTCACAGGAGCCATAAAAGTGAAATAAGTAGGTGTGATGTGGTCGGTAAGTGTGGACCTGCACTGAGGGTCACAAAATCTTGTTTGTGGGTTGCAGCTCATTACTGTGACCATCCACCACGCCTGCGACCCCAGCCTTTACCCTTATGCCACCAGGCTCTCTTTCCCTATCATCTTAAATTCTGCTCCATGGTTGAGAAGCAATAGCGCCTATAAAAATCTATTAGCTTAAGTTCATAAGAAGATTGGGCATCTGGTCCGAATGGCCTGCTAGATACTGTTGTAATAAACAGAAAATGAAAATCATCCCTTTAAATTGCCTTTTTAAAGTCGTCGTGGGCCTCAGGAGGATTCCCCTGCGAGTGGAGCTGGCGGTAAGAGCAGTATCAGCATCCAGGGAAGGTTGCTGCCAGAGTTACCTTTTCACTGACTTTTCCTAAGCTGATTTATTTATGGACACTGGACAGGGCTAATTTAACCTGGGATGCAGGTAAAGAAGGGATGGCTGTCTACAGCCTTCCTTGTAACAAAATTAAGTGTTTTCAGGAGAAACTACGCAGGATTAATTCAATCAAGTGTATTAGAAAGGAGCATGTAGAAAGAAATGCCTTCTCCCTTCAGCCAAGCGAAGCGTTCAGTTTACAGAGATGATTAACCATGGGAATTTGCTGAGTGTATTTTACTGCTGCGTAAGATTCTCCAGGGAGAGATGTGATCCTCAAGAGTGTTGGGGTCCACTTACTCCTTCTCCTCGAGTGCCCTTGAGACCCACTCTCAGACTAATGGCCTCAGGTTTGTTGTGCTTTTCAGGCTGATCCCAATTTTCAGCCCTTTGTTGAAACAAGCCCTCGATTGGTACAAATCTATGTTTTTAAATGCCATGTCTCCAGCTGGCTGGATAAATAAAGGAGTAAACACTCCTGGTGTAACTGAGCTGCAGCAAATGGTTTGGTGCTTGGTGGAGGCTTTACCTCTGTGATGCTTTTGCCATGATGGAGAGCTGCAGCATCTCGGTGGTGGCACATCCCCAGCAAGCGCTGGTACTGGTCACTGTGATGGGAAGGTGTCTGGTCCCACCATCAGAGCCCTGCTTGGAAAATGAGGTGTCTCAGGAGTTCGCTGCGCAGTGAGGGCACGTGTTGGCCTGGTCCCTGAGCGTTGGGGTTGCAGTGAGGTGCTAATGGGAAGCCACCTTGCTGGAGTGCTTTAGCTAAGGACTACCAAACCCAGCGATGAGGAGTGACTTAGCTCATGGCCAGGACCCTGCTGAGATGCAGGTAAAGCCATTGTGCCACCACAACGCCAGGCAGGTCCTGCCTTCCCTCCCAGTGCTGCATCCTCCATTGTAAGGGGCTGGAGGGGCAAGCAGGGCTTTGGGAGTCACTTGGGGGTGGAGGGATGGTGTTGAAGGCAGAGGTTCAGGGCATCTCATTGCTCTGAGCTGTTTGGTGGCATAGCTGAGGAGCAGTTGCTCAGGGCTGTGTTTTTGACCCACGAACAGCATCATTCGGGGAGCGCAGTGTGTGCTGTGCTCTTCAGCAGCACAGTTTCTTTACTTTAGTACAAGAGGCTTTTTACCCAGGTCAAACATCAGGGTCCAGCAAAGGTGTTTCTGTGTGATGCTCTTAACTGCATCACCACCCTCTGTAATGCACCTATGTTCTAACGAACTTGCAGGCCATCCCGTTAGCTTCTGTAGTGCTCTCATTTCCCACCTGGCCATGATTCATCCTCTGCCACCTGCCTGTGTCGGTGTGTTTGAGACATTCCCCATTGGGGTATGAGCCACCCCAGCCCCGTGACACATGCCATCCCTGAGCCAGGGTCACACTTGAGTCTTTCTCTTCTCTCAACACCCCCTGCACATCGCAGAGCCTCAGATCTTGCCTTGTCCATATGCCTCATCACACATTACGTGCTACCCAAGACTCTTTTTGCTCTAGTTTAGGTTTGAGAGAGATGGTTTGGGGCTTTTTGGAGCTTGTTCTTGCTTTTTATGCAGACCCACTCTGGGAGGGGGGGGGAGGGGTTGCTTGGACATACTGGGGTCTGCTGCCATAGGAAGTTGCCAAGGATGCTCGTGTGTCACCAGCATCATTTATTTGGAACGTGCCAGGGCTGGTAGAACCTGGGGCTGAGCATGTCTCACCCTCCTTGATCCAAGTCTCAGCCTCGTTAGGGTCCCGGTGGTGAATTCCCTCTCACCTGGCTGCTTCTGCCTTGAAAAAAAGGAGGAGATTTTCTACTGAAGCCAAGGGAAGCCCTTTGGTACAGATAAAGGGAAAGAGGAAAACTGGTAATTGAAGTAATTAAGAGCTTGACTCTTGATTTCTCTCTGAGAAAGGAAAAAATCAATGGAGTGCCTGGGTGGCCACGTAGATGCCTCCAGGAGGAGGGGGTGTGGGTGCTCTCCCAAGCAGAGGCAGATGCCAGGACACAGCACGGTCACACCACTGGCTCTCACTGAGGCTGAGGAATGGGTGTTTTTGTCAGTCTTTGGAAAATAATCTCCTTGAGTGTGTACCTGAATATTGCCAGACCCTTCTGGGCACCTGCTGCCCAGCACGGCCCCAGGAGAACTGTGTGCATCCCTTACCTCCCATGTCCTGCACCATGGGTGGTATCTTGGCATCCTGAAGCAGGTGGGAAGTCCTGCATCTTCCCCACCACACCGGAGGCTGGAATAGGAGAGGAGAACTGGAAAGCTAGACCAGAAATGAGAAGGAAGGCTTGGTTCCTATGGGATTATCCTATGGGATGCTGGAACCCAGGGCATGGAGAATATTAGCGCATCATGCAAAATTCACCATAAGAAATGGTGTAGACATCTTCACCACCCAGCCAGGGCTTTTCTTCTTCCATCAAGCAGCTATTTGGAAGCTCGGATGTTCCTGAAGGGATCAAGCCCTGCTCCTGCATGCAGGGGAAGCCCTGGTGATGTCCCTGCCAGCCCCAGCGCTCGGAGCCTGGTGGGAGATGGGCAGGAGATGCTGGTGAGAGGCAGCCTCCGCTGTTTGTCCCCTTTCTCCAGCTGTTCCTGCATTGTGGAGCACAAAGCAGCACAAAGCTTACAGCTTTCCAGGCTCCAGATTCCTTGATGTTATTGTAGGTGAGGAGGGCTGCACAGCATGGGCTGTCCTCTGTTCCTGCTGTAAAGCAGGGCATGGGTTTTTCCAAAGGGTTTCTCTCTCAGATGAAATCGTAGGCTCTCTTCCTTCCCCTGTTCCTGCTAGCCCAAGGCAGCTGTCTCTGCAGTCATTGATCTTCATGTCTGAACGCTGAGAAGCAGTTTGCAGGTGTGTTAGTGTGTGTCTAGAAACATCGTTTTACCCACCAAAGCGAATCCAGGAGTTGTCAGGAGGCTGTGCACCTCCACACATTGCATCCTGCTCGGGTTTCCCAGAAGGATATAGTGCCTATAGATATGTGAAGGGCAGAGTCAGGAGGATGGAGCCAGGCTCTTCTCAGGGATGGCAGCGATAGGACACAGGGCAGCGAGTGCAAGTGGGAGCAGAGGAGGTTCCATGGGGATGTCAGGAGGAACTTTTTCCCTGTGAGGGTGATGGAACACAGGGACAGGCTGCCCTGAGAGGCTGTGGAGTCTCCTTCTCTGGAGACATTCAAACCCACCTGCATGCATTCCTATGTGATTTAGTCTGGGTGATCCTGCTCTGGCAGGGGGTTGGACTAGATGAGCTTTCAAAGTCCCTTCCAACTCAACGCTCGGTGATTCTGTGAAGCTCAGAGTGTTCTGGGTGAGCCCCCAGCACCTGGCAGCCTCCTGCACCCCTCGAGGTGGGAAGGACAGTGCTGTGGACAGGCAGAGCTGCTCTGTATGGATCTGGATCATTTGCAGGTCATGACAGCCTTGTGTTTGAGTGCCGCAGGTGAGGCTGGGTTTTGATCTGGACCAGGCTTCCAGCAGGTCTCTGTAGGGTTATACAAGCTGTTGGCTGTATCAAAAACAATGCAGTTATCTCCAAGGCAGCAGGTGTGGGAGTCACAGCTCAGGGCCACCCATGCAGGCAGTGTCCCCATGAAAGGCACTGCTGTCCCCGTGGGTGTGCAGACCCGGCGCTGGAGTCACTGGTGCAGATCAGGTGTAGGTGCACTGAAGTCCTAAAGCTCGTGTCACTAGAAAGTGAGCCCAAGAGGAGCAGCAGAGCCTCCCCAGACACATTGGGGCTGCCTGGCACGGGTGTCCCACACGCTGGCAGTGTGTTGGCTCGGCTCTTAGAGCAGCTGCTCAAACTGACAGCAGAGACTTCTCCTTCATCATGAACAAATCAGTTTGGAGGGGTGGCTGGCCATCACCTTGGTCACAGGATCATGTGTACAGCCTTACAGATAACCCACAGAGGTTTCTGCAGTCACCAGCAGCACCCTTATTGGACTTAAGTGTGTTTCTGTGGCTTCCAGTACAGTGAGTGACCTGCTCAGGCTGCTCCTTTGATGTATACATGGAGCATTAATCTTTCCACTTCTACATCAGGCTGAAAATAGCATCTCCTTTCTCCTGCTGTCCCGAGCATCCCTGGCTGGCCCCGTGTCAGACTGTCACCTGTTGCAGTGACTCTTTGGCGAGCAGCTTGTGTAACTCAGCTTAATGAAGGCTTATGCACCATCCCCAGCTCTTTCCAGTGGGAATGTTCATCGTGGTTGGAGGAATTTACTTAGTTTTCCTCAAGAGCTTCGAGCTTTCTCCTGTAAGGTCGCTGTGCCGAGCCCGCTGCTGATCCACCAAGGGCCTGGGGCTTTGCAAAGCTGAGCTGGACAGGGCTGGTTGAGAAGGGGAGGTTCAGCCCTTGGATCAGCCCATGTTGCACCAGGGACTCTGCGTATTTTAAGGGGCTGGGAGCTCCTGAAGCCTGACTGGAGTGTGCCTCTAGCTTCAGTGTTAGTACTGCTGTCTGCATTAAGTACAGACGTTTCTGAATCCCCGAGCCCTGTCCTAGATTACAGTGAGCTTGTTTTAAAATCCAGGGACTCTCTGAGAGCTGTCTTTTCATGGGGCTATTTTCAGATCCTGAACTCAAATTTGGAGATGTCCTCAGAGCATTGGGGCACATCTTTATTTTTGATTTACTGGTGAGGAAAGTAAGGCAAAGGAGGCAAAAAGATCCCATCCCATTTCTTGATGCTTCCTTCTCTGAGCAGTCAAATGACCAAGTCTCCTGCTGGTGGCTCTGGAAGTGCCTCCAATGGTTGTGACTGCAGAGGACAGCAATTCGACCACGTGTCTGGGGCTGAAGAAACTCCAGATTCATTTTCTGACCCTTCCACAGGTTTCCTTTCTAACCTCAGGCAAGGCAGGCTCCAGACCTTGGAGCACCTGGTACCATGATTCAGCTGGTTGCCTGGTGGATGTGATGGCCTTGCCCTGGACATACTGCAGAGCACAAGGCACTCAATGCTCTGACATTCCCTTGCCTATTGGGACACAGGGCAGGCAGAAGCCTTGTAGGGACCTGTGGGCTTCCCAGCTGGTGCAGGAGCAGGGTTGGATGCTCAGGCTTTGCATGGCAGCAGAGCTGCTGGAAGGGGGTGATGTGCTGCAGCCGGTTGTCATTGGCTCGGTTGTTTCTTTGCGGTATCTTTCGGTGTTGACAGGCATGCTGGGAGGTGGTATTCCAGGGAGGAAACGTGAGCTGCACGGATCTGCAGCAGGCTCCAGCTCCCAGCTTTGCAGAGATCTGTCAGCTGGCACCACAGCCCGCTCTTGCTTGCATGTCATCACGTGTGACACTGTTGACGTGCTCATGGCGAGTGTCACGCGTATTGCTGCAGAGCTGCCAAGGGAAGGCTGAATAGCTGACGGCGAGCGCCTGTTTCTGTGCTGAGGCGAGTTTGCAGCAGATGAGGCAGCTCCTCTCTCTCCCCGTCCCTGTGGTTGTGATCAGAGAGCACTCAGAGCAAACCTCACGGACCACAGTGGGACATTCTCTGTCGCTGAGCCTGTCCAAGCGCTGCCCAGCACGGCGTGAATGCGGCACCGAAGTCCATGGCCCGCTGAAGGTGACCATGGCAGCCTGCCTCAACGTGGGGGTTGGTCCCAGGGGCTTGGCTGGAGGATGTTTGAAGTCAGGGGTCACTGTGCCTGCAAGGGGTGCCCTGAGGAGTGGATACCTGTGCAGAGTGGGTTGGACATCTCCTCTGAGCAGCCCAGGAGCAGGATCCGATCTCTGTTGTGCCTCAGTAAATTAGCAGTAATTGCTTCTGAGGAGTTCCTGGCTGGAGGAGTCACTGTTGCTCTCAGTATTTGGACCAGCATATCTCCTGGATCTCATTTTCCTCATGTAAGGAGTTGGTTTCTGTAGCACTATTGCTGTAGGGCCAGGCAAGGTGCCATGGACCCGTGCTGGGACCAGTTCTCATCATGAACCCATCGGCCAACTTCGGTGCAGTGGGGCTGGAAGCAGCAAGCCTAGCCAAGACTGCCCTCATCGTCAGGGAGAGGTCAGCAAGCAAAGCTGGGCATCTTCTGTAACTCATTTTTCCTGCCATGAGGTCCCAAAGCACTGGCAGCCCAGTGGGGTTGGAGCTGCCTTGTGGCAGGATGCAGACTGGTTCTGAGCATCGAGCACGATGCTGGAGCAGTGCTGCCTACCCGTGACGCTTTTCGCTGGGACAATGGGAGAACCACAAGCTCCCAAGACTGGGAGCTGGCTCAGTCTTGCAGGGATGTGCTCAGCATCTTCTGAAAATCAGCTTGCTTTGAGCTGCCCAAGTCAAACCATCACATAATGTGCCCAAACCAGCAGTCTCTGGGAGAGTGCTTGTGTTATGTTGGGGTCCTCTGAGCATCTGAGGCACAGGAGATAACACCAAGCCCACTCCACAGCAAGAAATTAGATGCTTTTGTGAGTCGTAGCTCTTTCTCAGCCTCTCCTTCTTGTCTTTCAGGATCATACCCCAGCTGGAGACCTCACCTTCACAGGGTTCACCGAGCAGCCTGCCTGGCTCCGAGATTTCGGAAGCTACGAGAACTTACTTGCAAGGAGTGAGCCGCTATGACCTGGACGAGCTTGATGCTTGCTGGTTGGAACTTGTTAACATGGAGCTCAAGGAGATGGGTGAGTACTGCTGTTGGTTTTCTTCTTGCCTGGGCATCCCAGAGTGGGTAGTCAGGCTTTTTCAGTAGTTGTATGGAACAAAAGTCCCTGAGGAAGAAATCTTTATTAAGGCTCTCCAAAAGAGATTGTGTAAATTGCCACATGCAGGGTCTTGAGTGTGTCTCAATGCTTCTTGCTCACGTAGGGGTTTTGGGACATGGCACAAGAATGGGGCCAACTGGGTGATGGTAGGACCAGAGCAGTGTGCCCTGTGGAGCAGGGGGTCTGACCTGTAGAAGAACCCACAGATCTAGATGACACAGGACTGTGCTCTGATCATGTGGCCATTGTCATCTCCCTGATCCGTGCAAGCAGCATCTGTACTGCAGGAGGAAGTCTTGGTGGGGATGGGTGTGTTGAGCCCGACTCCTTTTCCTTTGGCCACATCTGAAAGCATTTCCTCAAAGTTTCTCCAGCTGTAGCTAGCCAGGCAGATGGAGTCAGAAGGAGGAGGATTTCCTAGTCATGTAATTCTCAGGAACACTAGTCCTGGGTTGCTTCTCCCAGGTGTCTCTAAATAAATATCCCAGCATCATGTTGCCTCCATCCCTGTGGTTATGTCACTGCGTGTTTCTGAGGGGCCATCAGTGCATTTCAGCTGACTGCAAGTTCCCCACACTCGGAATGTGACCGCTGGCACTAGTGCTTCTCATGGTCTGCTGGGCACATTTGTTGGCACCAACATGTGGGTGTGTAGCCCTGCCAGGCCGTGGAGGGATTTTCCAGTCCTTGTTAGGTAAGGGCTGTTGCAGTGTGGGTGCTGCTACACAGGTAAGGAGTAACACCACAATAAACATTCACCTTGTGAGGTCAGTGGCAGCCAAAGAGTGCCTCTGTGAAGCATTACTCCCTGTTTCAAAGGTCTTTCAAGGGAAGGACAAAGTATGTTACCAAGTGCCTGAGCAGACAGGACGCACGGGGGGGTTGGGCAGAGTCGAGTTGGCTCAGTGCTGCAGTGAGTGTTGGGGAGATCATGGTAGGATTGACTTCACAGAGCATCAGTGGGTGCAGAACTCAGCCACCACGTCGGCTGGTCTTGGTTACAGAAGTCACACAGGGAATTGCAGGGGTTGGAAGGCACCTCAAAGCATCATTGAGTCCAACCCCCAAAATCCTCTGTTCCTCTGATGTACTCGTGATTTACTACCAGGACCTTGAGTACGTTGTAGAGGCTGCTGTCAGAGTTTGACTAATGGTCTGTTACACACATCCTGTATACTGGGCTCCCCACAGTCCTGGTGGTGTGGCCTCTGTGGTGTCACTAGTGAATTGCTGTCAGCTTTGCCCTCATTAACTGGGCCCTGTGTTAGTGCCCTGAGCTCTGTCATTAGCACACCTGGTTTTGACGTGCTGGCAGCTACAGCCAAGTCCTTGGGCAGATCTGAGTGGCTCGGTCCCACTTGGGTGCCTTGTGGAGGGTCCATCCTTCCTCACACCGCTAAGCACAGCTGCCCTTACTGCATCAGGAGAACAGCTTGCACGGCACTGGGCATCCTTCCGACTGCACTGTGCTCCTGCTGTGTCTTCCCTCGCCATCTCCACAGCTGGGCGGCCATCAAAGGTGTCTCTGGGCTCCAGAGAAGGGGTGTTGTCTGTATTTCCACTTCCCCCTTGTATGTGTTCCATAAGACTTTAGGAAAGGCAGCGGGCAGAGGGTTGGCTTGTCCGGCTCAGTTGGGTTAAATTTGGCTCAGTTTATTTCTTCTTACAAATGTGATGTCTGCAATGGCTTTCAGATGTGGAGCTCTCATGCTGCTGGATAACTGGAACGTTGAGGTGATGGTCAGAGTGTGGGTGGAGGCATGCTGGGGTAGAGAGGTGCCTTCACCAGCTGCCCTCTGACCCTTCCAGCAGCGTGGGGGCTAGTGCATTTTTTCCAGTGACTTGAAAGGGTAAAACATGTGGCATCCATGAATAGCCCATCCCTGGCACCATGGGGAGCTGGGGGTCTGGCAGGTGGGGAGCAGGATGGGTGCCATGGGCTGAGGGACCCTGGTTGCATCACCCGCCCTGGCTGTGATGGGAGCAGAGGCTGCAGGACATTGGGGCTGCTTGGGCTGCAGCTTCCTTGGTGGGGAGCTGGCAGTGGGGGGGATGCATTTTCCTGTCCGTTGGGGTCTGGGTGCTGTTGGATCAGGTCTGTCTGCTCACCTCCTGGGCTCTGCTCCTGCTGATTCCCATGTGGGAGAAGCCAGCAGGGGCGTGGGATTTGGGTGCCCTTCAGGGCTAAGCTCAGAGGATTGCTGCCTGCCTGGGTTGATCTGAAGGCAGTCAGTCCCTAAAAAGCCCATTTCTCACGGAAGCCCTCCTCATACTGAGATACCCAAACCTGCTGTGCTAATCTCTGAGATCATTAACATGACTTGACTGGAGAGTTGCAGCCTCTCCTCCTGGGCGTTATCTCCCAGCCTCAAGAGATACCCAGAGGTTTAAATTCCTCCCTGGGTGTTGAGCTGAGCTGTTGTCACTGGGCAGTCCAGGGGCACAATGTGTCATTCCCAAAATATTTAATGACAAAGAAGGAGCCTGATCTCTGACTGGCTCTTTGAGGAGCCACGGGGAGGGGAGCTGGAAAACACCTATGAGATCATCCATCTCGCTTCGCCCTGTTGATCCACGTTAGCACATGGCTTTTCCAGTCCTTTTTAGGTCACCCCAGGGATGGAATTTTATCACCGAGATCAGATAAACCTCCAGATAGCTCCAGCTCCTCTCTCTGCCACCTCCTCTCCCGGCTAGGTGAATCTGCTCTGAAAACCACAAGTTTTTCTTTGTGTAAAACCGGGTTTAAAGAGTTAAATAGTTTTAAACCCCCCCCCCAGAAAGGTCGCTTGGTGGCTGTTGCTTGCTACGCTCTGTAGAAATGTGCTGTTCAAGGAACTTCTGCGTGCTGGGGATGAAATCAATATTTAAGCATGCCTAAATGTTTTATTTGTTGTTGCTGCTGCAATATGAGACAGTGAAAAAAAAACCCCAACCCTGGGTCTGAATGAAACCCTGAAGCAGATTTCTGTGTAGGCCGCGCGCCGGGCAGCACAGGCCTCTCCTTTGAGAGGAAAATCTGTGGTTTTATATTAACGTTTTATGCCGTGTTTTGTGATCTCTTGCTAAATCCAAAGCTATTGTAAGAGCTGGGCTTGTGAGACTTCAAAGACCAAGGCTGAAAGATCCCTTTTGTGGTGATCAGCACTTCATAAACACACAGAAAATCCTCCAGAAATTGCTAAAAACGGTGCCGGAATCAATTTTGCTGAAGGCAGAGGCGAAGTTTCTAAGCATTCCCTTGACTTAATCCATATGGTGTATGCTGCTCACATATGCCCACCACAGCTTCTATCTTGGGAGCTGGAGGTGTTCCTGGTATATTTATGGCAGGAACATGCAAAGGTCACATTTATTGCTTTTGAAGCTCCGGGGGGAATTCATCACTGCATACTTGAGATATGTCTGTGTACTAATGAGATGATACCTCCCCCGGCGGAGGTGAGAGTGGTCAAGTAGACGTGGGATAAACTGAAGGCGGTGGAGTAACCCCAGGGATGATGTGCTCAACGGAGCAGAGGCTGCCGTTAAACGTACGCTTTGGAGAGCGGCTGCCTGCCACCCAGCAGCGCTGAGAGTCCTTGTCTGAGCTACCCCCATCCCACCACATCCTTTTGGGATTTGGGGAGCAGCCCCCGTTTTGCCCAGAGGTGGCATGTTGGTGTTCCCCAGGCAGAGCTTGTCCCCGTGTGTCTTATCACCCAACCCATGGGCGCCCATCACCCCACGTGGGCAGGGACATCCCGATAGCCCTCATTGGAAGATCTCCTGTTATTTTTATATCTCTGAATGCCATTCCCTGCTGTGCTGTGGTGGCAGAGGCACAGCCCCATTCCCTGATGGTGCAGCTGGCCAGAGGGAGCCCTGCCATGGGGACCGCTGCCCCCTGACGTGGGTGATTCAGGGGCTGCCAGCCCCTCATAGGGATGCCCACCAGCCCTGGAGCATCTGTTTGTGTAGTGGGATCTGTTTTCTTTAACCACCAGCCTGGCTTCCCCTTTTCAAGCATCTTTCCCCCTCTCCCAGCCATACAGGACTGCTCCCTTCCACCCACTTCCCCACTGCACCCCCATACCTGGGCTTACCCTTCTTGCCACTCATCACTTGGGAAAGCTTAACTCATTAATACTTCAGGGTCTGTTTGTTTGGAATTTGGGGGTTTTTACTTGTTTTGGAGAAATCTTGCCAGTCTGGAGCTGGTTCATAACATGGGTGTGCTGCAGCCTCCAACAAACACCTGCACATAGCCTGAAATCTTGGTTCTCCAACTAGCTCTTCAGCAGGTTTGGTGCCTGGGTAGATGAACCAACAGATCTTCCACTGCCTGGTGGCACTTTACAAGGAAGGGATGTGTTTAATAGAGGGGTCAATGTACAGTGCAGGAAGTATCTTGGGAACTGATTTAGGGCTGGAAGCTGTACATCGCTGTTGATCTGGATTGATGCCAGTGGTATCGATGGGAGGAGGATTCACCTGAGCTTGCACATCCCAGCAGCTTGTTGCTCTTAACGTAGGGATCAGTAACTCACCTTGTAAACAGGCAAATAGGGGTGAAGGGGCACACAAGCAGTGGCAGTCAGAAGTGGTGAAGGTGAGAGCCCGCTCTGGCTGGCCCATGGAGAGTTGCCAAGCAGCATGAGGCAGGTCTTGGAGAGCTGGAGGTGGACGCACAGGGCATATGCTTTTCTCCTGGGTGAAGAGCATCCTCCCTACAACCACTGTCAGGATGGTCCTGCCCAAGTGAGAACGGGGTGAGAGGCAGTGGTTTGCCAGGGTGCCACGACATGGGGTGTCTGAAGGAAAGGGAGGAAGAAGAATCGCAGAATTGTTGGGGTTGGAAGGGACCTCAAGAGATCATCGAGTCCAACCCCCCTGCCAAAGCAGGTTCCCAGCAAAGGAAGAAGAGCCCAGCAAATAATCCAGGCTCATTTTGTGTGAAAATAGCCCCAACCTTTAAGCTTATCTTTAAGCAAGGAAATCCAGAAATACTTGGGGGGAGAGGGAGTGTGCAGCTCCTTAAATTGTTGGAGAAAACACCACAAGCATCTGGAAGGGGAAACCAGGCTTAATTTAACTCCTTATGGAAACAGATACTGCATGAAAGTCACATCTAGATTCATGTATTAATTGTGTATAGGTTGTGTGTTAATGTATAGATGAGCATGGCTGGGGGTTGGCATGGGAAAACTGAGACATCTTGCCTCCGCGTTGCTCAGCGTGACCGGTTTGTACGTCAAGTTGTCTTTTTGCTGTTTCCATAAATTCCTCACTGTAATTACAGTAGTTTCCAGCAATATTCAGAGGTTTTGCTGCTGGATGGAGCTAGAGGAGGCTTTTATCAGAAAGTGCTCCAGGACAGCTCTGTCAGCGCTGGGGAGAGCAGCTTATAAAGTGGCTTCTAAAACATTTTGTCATCATCTTGAATTTGAGCAGTAATTGATGTCGGTGGGTGGCAGAAAGGGGTGATAATTGGTTCCTGTAAATCCTTTAAGTGCATTAGCGGGTGGTGTTTGTAGCAAACTATCTGGAAGTTTCACTGTGGATGCTCAGCTCGTGCAGGTTGGGTGTCACTGTGGGTCTTGGTGGTCACGCCTCACCCTCAGGGTTTGTTTCTGGCCTGATAGAAGAGGAAGGTACATGGCAGCATCTCCCAAGCACTGTGTGCCTGCAGGAGATAAGGGAGAGGTGCTGGGGCAGTCCCACCTGGTCTGTGTGGTGTTGAGGTGGTTGCCTGTCATCCCCTGACCTTGGGAAAGGATGCTTGGGACAGGACTCAGGATGCGCAGGACAGCACCCAACCCTGGGGTGGGGATGGCTGGTGTCCCCATGGATGCCTTGAGTGTGTGGGTGCTCAGCTCTTGGCATTACTCTCGGTGGCAAATCTTACTTCTGAAGTATCCTGTACAGTGGTGCCTAAGCTCAGTTTTAGCATCTAGCCAGTGGGGTTATTTTTTCTTGGATTGCTTCCATTCTCCTGGACTCCGAGGGGTGAAGGGTCTTCAGCTGTTTCAGAGGCAGCACCTGAAGTGGCTCATCCAGGTGAGCTGGAGGGACAGGAAACCTCATGAGCCCATGGTCCCAGTGCTATATGTGAACCCCCCTCTATCCCATCCGGGAGCTGGCATCCTTTCACTCAGTTTTCCAAAGATACCAAGAGACAAGCCTACATCATCTCAGGAGTCCTTTCCTTCTTTCTTTTTTTTTTTTATTATTATTTAAAAAAAACACCTCAAAACAGTAATTTTGCTTGTTTATATGTGGTTTTACTGAAAAGCAGACTTCGAGGTTTCCAGCCTGTGAATCAGCTAATGGCACAGCCTGCAGTCCTGATGACTGTTTGTTCATGAGCTGGTTTATCTCCAGGTATCCTCCACAGGGTAAAAGGATTTATTGTTTCAGTAAATTGATTTTAGTGGAGCACAGTTTAGTCAGAAATAGGTCTTGGCTTTGTGAAAGGCAGCTTTCCAGCTATTTTCTGGGCGGGGGGGTGGTGGTTCTCTCCCAGCGCAACGAGTCGGCTCACACCATGATAAGGAGTAGCCAGGAATTCATTTAGCAGGAGAATATTGCTCCTTCACGCCACATAAATTAGGATATTACAGAAATAGTTGTAATGGAGAGTGGCATTGTGTAAAGGAATGTGCCTGGTGATTGTCCCAGACCTGGTGCCCTGGGTTCGGTGCCAGCCCAGCCATCCCAGCTCCTTGGGGATAAAAATACTTCAGTCCCATGCTTCAGCTGCGCCGTGGGCTGGGCGGCTGTGGAGCCGTAGGGATCATGGCAGAGACTGAGGGAAGAGGTTTCTGCCCTGAGCAGAGTTCAAATGAAAGGCTGGGTTCCTACATGTTTTCCCTTCCTGAATCAGATCTGGAGACCTCCTGTTTAGTGCATCATCGTCTGGCACCTCTGCTCCTCCTCCACTTCTGAAGCAAAGTCCCCTTTCTCCTCCCTGGGGGTGGAGGGGGAGATGCTTTCTTTGGCTGGGTGCCTGCTGCCTGCCCGCATCCTGCTCCGGGATGGGAGAGGGTAGCATTTCCCTGACTGGGAGACAGTGGGACATGATGCTGGGGAGGGGGTTGCATCCCAGGGTGGCCACATCAAATCCCATCCTCATTAATGCTCTTGGTGTTAACAGGGAGAGGAGACGGGTGGGTTCCTGGAAGGGGGTGATGGGACGTGGAGCCTTTTACCCCCATGTCAGTGTTTTGAACCCCGTGTCAGTGTTTTGAACCCCGTGTCAGTGTTTTGAACCCTGTGTCAGTATTTTGAACCTTGTGTCAGTGTTCTGAACCTGGCTTCAAATCACTGGGGATTGTGTCAGTGTGAGGGTGGACTCTCCCTTCTGGCTGCATCCCTCCAGACAGAAGCTATGGAGAAGTTTGCAGCTACACCACCCTTCTCTGCAGATGCTCAGTAGGCTTCATTTTCTCCCCACCTTTCAGACCAGGTCCTGTCATACCTTGAACAGGTAAAGCCACCTTTCTCCTGGTCAGCAAGTGATGGTCTCAAGTGTGACTTACTCCCTGGATGACAGTGGGTTTATTCCTTGTAGCCAAGATCTGGGTCCTTGCTTTTCCTTCCCTGGGGATGGTGTTGCTGGTGGGTACACGTGGGGAGCGGTTTTGGTGGAGTAATTTTGGGGGGGGTGTGTGGAGGGTGGGTTTGCTACTGAGCTGTCCACGATCGATACAGATGGCATTTTTTGCAGCCAAAAAGATGACAGTTTTATGAATGGAGTTTAGTGGCACAAACTTTAAACGATGCAGAAGGAGATAAATGGAGCACGAATGGAAAAAGCACTTCACCCCCAGGCCCCATTGTTTAGCGTTTCATAAGCGATTAATCGCTTCATCCCCATCAAGTGCAGTTGTCAATGCAATAAGCTCCAAGGTATTTTGAATGGCTCTTGGCAAACGAATTCCTAATGTAATTACACCGAAATGGAGGGTGAGAGCACATGCTTGTGTGTCTGTGTGTATAGAGAGATCTATATGTGCATAGAGAGACCTGTATTTTTCAGTGTAATGGTGTAACGATCTCACTGCTGTAAGGAAACCTCGCTGGGGTGCTGCTTGTTGCCCCAGCGTGGGAGTTTTGGGAGCAGTGGAGACTTTGTGCCCGGGGTTAAGCTGGTGATGCTGGTGCATCGCTGGGGGTGGAAGATGCAGGGGGTGGGATGCGAGCCGGGTGTTTCCCCTCAGGGTGAAATGAGAACGGTGGTGATGCTGGCACCATCCTGGTGATGCCAGCGTGATCCCAGCCCTGCAGGCAGGTCAGGGTCATGATTCCTGTGGAAAACCCACTCCCTTTCCTTCCTCCTGCTGCCTGCAGCTGCCGGCACTCTGCCTGCCCTCTGCCTAGAGCACGTGGTGGCTCTAGAAAGCGTGTTGGGAAAAGCGCTGGGAACAATTCAATAATAATTTTTCTTTCCAGAAGAGCAAAGAGAGCAGAGCTTGAAATGTTTGGAGGAAGGGGGCAACTCCAGGGTGACACTCTGGTGACCAGGACAGATGCAAACACGAAGCGCTGACCAGGAGTATGTTCTTCCTGGGCTGCCTTGATGCTTGCATAGCACCCTGGCTTGCAGCTCTCTGTATAGTGAATGCAGCTCAGATGGTGTGTTTATAAAGGGATGCTGCTGAAGCACAACTAAGGCTCTGGCTTGGTAACCCCTTGCCCCATTGCCTTTGACCGACAGGATGCTGAGAGCAGGCTAGCAGCTCTGTCCCAGCCCCAGCGTACGGTGCTCCCTGTGCCACCATACCAGTACAGGATGCTTCACGTTCTGAGCCCCAGCAGCTCATCTCCTGGGCTGCTCAGTAATCAAACAGGTATTGTCAGGCGTGTTGTGGCACAGCAGCCCCAGCGCATGGAAGGGCCCTGATAGGAACAGCCTTGTCTGGCTTAGATGGTATCTCAGACGTGTAAAATGCCAGGCTAAGATGTTTGCAGAGACTTGTCAAGCTAAGGGGAATGGTGCCAGCGTGAAACATTGGGGAAGAGCTTAAAAAAAGCAGACAATGGTTTGTTTGCTTGCTGGGCTCACCTAGGGGCTGCTTTCCCCCTTGGCAGAGTTTTTTCAGCTGGTCCATGGCTGTCAGGGGAAGGTTCAGGCATCATCAAGCTGGAGGGGATGGGAATGCTGCCCAGGACCCCCACAGCCGTGTCCTTCCCCAGCTTCTCATGGTCCCAGAGCTCATTTGGGACAGGGACATCACACTGCAAATTGAGAGCTGCTCATGATGGCAGATTTCTCACTGAACATTTACTTAATAACTGGTTGATCTCAGTAATTCCTCGAGCCACTTTTCCCCCCCTTCTCTGCTCATACATGAGACCTTTCCTTTGCAGCAGAGCAGACAGCAGTGTGGGTCAGGCTCCTCTGCTGTCTGGTGCTTTCTGGAGCATCTTAGCCACCATCAATGCATAACACACACGAATGAAATGCAAAGATTATATGTTTTTTATTGCATCCTGCTGGTATCTCCATCCGCATCTCTGTGCCTTTCCCACGATGAAATAGCGCACGTGGGGTGCAGGGGGGGGCTTCATTCTGCCTCTTACACCTCACAGAGACCCTCCCTCCTGCTGCTGCCAGACCTTTCCCTTCTTTTTTTTCTTTCATTGGAATGACCTCATGTTGCATTTGTGGCACTGGGATCTTTGGTTGGGGGGTGGGAGGCAGAACTTTGGGGTTTCAGTAACAGCGGGTGGGTATCCTCCTGCTCTGAAAAAGCCTCTCCTGGTTATTGGCCTCATATTCTTGGTTGTCACTTGGGAAATCTCTGGTAAAGCACCTCTGCTACTTCTTTCCACTAAAGATCCTGGTAACAGGGGGAATAAAACACAGCCCAGCATGCCTGACCTTCTGATTCCACTAAACCCAAGCAGGAAAAAAAACCACTTACTTGTCCTCAACTTCAGCCTTTGGCTTCAGTTTTACAGTTCCATTTAATTGGCCTTAAAAGGGTCAATTTTCAGCCCTACCAATTAAAGCATCGACTTTGTGTTGCCAAAGCTTGTCTGAGCCTTTGCTGCAGAAAGCATCCTTGCAAAACTTGTCTCCTCGAACATTTAAACTGTCAGGCCTAATTATCCGCATTGCTTCAGCTCAATGGGTTTCTTTCCTCTCAGCCAGCAGCAATATTTTGTTACTGTCTATGAAACAGAAACCACATCCTGGGTTAGAAGCAGCTGGCTTTCTGAATCGCCGCTCTTCCTATCACCCTGGATTTACCTCTGGAGTTGTGATCTGAAATGCTCAGCCCCTTGCAAAACGCTCCCTGAAGGCGGGTGGGCTCCTGCGCCGGAGCTGCATCTGTGTCCTGCTCTGCATCTGTGTCCTCTTCTGCATCAGTGTCCTGCTCTGCATCCGTGTTCTCTTCTGCATCTGTGTCCTCTCCTGCAGCAGTGCCTTCTTCTGCATCCGTGTCTTCCTCTGCATCCGTGTCCTCTCCTGCATCAGTGTCCTCCCCTGCATCCCTGTCCTACTCTGCATCCATGTCCTCTCCTGCAGCAGTGTCTTCTTCTGCATCCGTGTCCTCTCCTGCAGCAGTGTCTTCTTCTGCATCTGTGTCTTCTCCTGCATCAGTGTCCTCCCCTGCATCCCTGTCCTACTCTGCATCCGTGTCCTGCTCTGCATCTGTGTCCTCTCCTGCATCAGTGTCCTTCATCTGTGTCCTCCTCTGCATCCATGTCCTCTTCTGCATCCATGTCCTCTTCTGCATCAGTGTCTTCCTCTGCATCAGTGTCCTCTGCATCTGTATCCTCCTCTGCATCCGTGTCCTCCTCTGCATCCATGTCCTCTTCTGCATCAGTGTCTTCCTCTGCATCAGTGTCTTCCTCTGCATCCATGTCCTCTCCTGCATCAGTGTCCTCTGCATCTGTATCCTCCTCTGCATCAGTGTCCTCTTCTGCCTTGCAGAAAAGCCCGAGCTGGATGAGATCACCCTGGAACGAGTGCTGGAGGAGCTGGAGACCATGTGCTACGAGAACATGAACATCGCCATCGAAACGGAGGAGGGCTTGGGCATCGAGTACGACGAGGATGTGGTGTGCGACGTCTGCCGCTCGCCGGAGGGAGAGGACGGCAACGAGATGGTGTTCTGCGACAAGTGCAACGTCTGTGTGCACCAGGTGAGCCCCTGCGGCGGGGGGGGAGGGCAGGTTTTGGCTGCCTGCACCTCACACTCCTCTACCCTCCACCAGCTTCACCCCATCCCCACCATCACCCTTTCCCCAAGCTGCTCTATAGAGCCCTGCTAAGGTCTCTAAACCTCCCATGAGGTTGCTGTGCCCCCTCCCCGCTCCCTGGTCTCTGTGATGTTTTATTTTATGCTACTTCTTCCAATAATGTGTTTATTTTTCTTCCTTACTGCATCTTTCTTTATTAACCTGCAGCCATGGGACCTTCAGCACCCAGGGGTGACCAGCACTGGTGGGCTGGGAGGGATGCTGGTCCGCATCCCGGCACTCAGTGGAGGGGTGGGCTTGCACAGACCTCCCAGGGCTGGTGGGACCTTCCAGCTCTGGTCACAGCTTCCCTGCTATACAAGTGCAGGATTTCTTTTTATTTTGCTGCCTGGAGGAAAATAATTGTATTTTTAGAATTGGATGCAAATGCTTCAAATCCTCCTGGGGGGAGGGAGGTCCGTGGGCTCCTGTGCTTGGTGCTGAAGGCAGGGACCAGGAGAAGGCAGCTATACGGGGGTCTCATGGGGCTTCCTGCATGGTCCAGGGAGGTTTTGCTGGTTGTGCTGGGAGGGGAGGTGCTGGACTCCTGGGCTTTGCCCTCCCTGTGAAGGGGTTTCAGTTTGGGTTGGGTTTTTTTTTTCCTTTCAAAGAGAGCCATTTGCTCATCCTTTGGGCAGCTTTTCCATCAACGCTTCATGGGGGTGGGAGCGCGCTGGAGATATCTATAGTCACGGGAGGTGGGTGTTTTGAATGGTTTCCATCAGTGAATCAGCTTCCACAAAATACCAGGATAGTTCAGGGCTGGGGTTGGCAGGGTCTTTTGTGTGCTGGGTTTTCTTTCTCAACAAGCCCAAGGGGAAACATTGGGCAGGGACCTGACACAAGCTGGCGGGCAGGGGTTGGGGGGAGGCAGGTCAGTGTGTCCCGGGCTGCCATGGTGATGTACAGACCCCGGCTGTGCCCACCACAGGCCGTGGTACCCCGTGGGCTCTGTATTTGGCTGCTGGGAGTTGGGCTGGATTTCCAGGGTGCTGAAAGAAAAGAGGGATTCTCCGTTGTTTGCCAGGAGCAGAGTCCAGCCCTAAGCCCCACACCAGCCTGTAAGCTGCCTATGATTTAATCTCTTCCCCAATTTACACCCTAAACCACAAAATCCAGAGCCACAGCCTAGGGTGCTACATGGCATCGTGTTTCTTATCTAACCTTCCCCCTGCCTTTGCCTTTGCCAGTCCCATGTGCCAGGGACGATGCTTTTCTGCAGGGAACTGGGTGCCAGTGCCATAGGCTTTGAGTATTTGGGCAGCGATGTCGGGGAGCTGGGGTCCCACAGGACACAGACAGAGATGCCTCATCCTCCTGCATCCCAGCAGGAAGGGGCAGAGGCAGAGTCGTGCTCAGACACGTTGGTGGGTTGTGGTGCTGGAAAGAATCACTGTAATCATCTCATCTGCATAACACAAGCCATGGGGCTTGCTATTAATTAATTCCTACGAAGCGTAGCTTTTAGAAAACACATGCAGTCTTCATTTGAAAATTTCCAGTGAAGAGGAGTCTCCTTCCCCCCACCCCTGCTGCTAAATCGTTGTGGTTCATCGCTCCCGTGGTGGCAATGTCGCGCTTCTGTTCAGCGCGGGAGTGATCCGTCTCCAGCTTCCAGCTGTGGTCCCATCCTTACCCAGTTCCCCTTGCCTGGCATGGGAACATGGCTGAGCCCTCCCTCTGTTACATGGACCACACCAAGCTTTTCCGTGGCTCAGCATCCTCCCTGCTCTTTCGGCACCCCCTTCTCAGTGATGATGTGCAGCGATAAAAATAGCTGCTCTGCTCCTACTCAGCATTGCTCTGGTTCTGTGTTCCCAGAGCATCTTCTGGCTGGTCCAGACTGGGAGAGTGCATTTAGCTGATAAACCAATTCATTTCTAGAGCTGCTCCTTGTCTGGGACAAACACCCTGTAGTATGTACACCAAGGAGCAGAATTGCATCTTCAGCTGCTCTAAAATCTTCGGGAATAAAAACCAGGGAGCCAGGACACTGCTAGAGGTTTACAACTGGTTGTAAATCCTGTTTCCCCTTGGATTTTGAGATCAGACTGGCAGTTCATTCTCCTGGTAGCATGTATCAGGCTGGGTTTTTGTCTGGTTATAAATCAGATGTTTTGTAAAACTCCCTTACAGAACTGATGTATCTGTCAGGCTTGGAGACACTGTGAAACGGGCTGTTAAGTCCCTCTGAACTATATAGCCTCACAGCAGTAACATTACCCAGCTGAATTCCATGTTATCCCAATGATCTCTTCATGAAGTGGGTTTTTTCCTCTTGCCAGAGTCAGCCTGTACTTTGGGGCACCCTAAAGCCATGTTGTAAAGTCTGTTCTTGGTGAGTAAAGGCTGAGGATACTCTTTTCCCACGTGTGAGCATCCCCATGTGCTCCCTCTGCCCATATCCCCACTCGTGGCATTTGCTGTGGGCAGGGATATGGGCAGAGGGGGCACATGGGGCTGTGACCTGCAGCACTAGGGGAAAAAAAATGGGGTTTCTGGGGGGATTAAACTTCAAAAAGTGGAGTTGACAAATGCCTGGGCTCAGCTTCCAGCCAACAGCGCCGGTACAGAGCCGGCATGGAGCCCCGGCGCTGCCTGCCTGCCTTCTGGAGGGATGTCAGAGCAGCCAGATCCAAGATTACATCACCTGGCTATTTTAAAGCAGTGACACAGCCCCATGTTCACACCCCCAACAGTTGTTTGCTGGTCTCTGAAAACCCTTTTAAGCACGAGTTGTCCAGACCTGGCAGTTAAAAGCTGGCTGGGTTTAGTAGTAGCTGTTTAATATGGTCATAAGTTATGGCCAAAGTGGAAAGTATTTTATCATCATCATGGTGTGATAGGGCTTATCTCTTGGCTCTTCCCCAAGCGTGGAAGAGGAATATTTATGGAACACTTTGGCTTCTCTGCATCCTGCGCTCTCGCAGCAGGGCAGGGAGCTCCATGGGCAGTCCAAGTCAGAGTCACAGAGTCACAGAATCATAGGGGTTGGAAGGGACCTCCAGAGCTCATCAGGTCCAACCCCCTGCCAAAGCAGGTTCCCTAGGACAGGGCACACAGGTCGGTGTCCAGACAGGGCTGGAATCTCTCCAGAGAAGGAGACTCCACACCCCCTGGGCAGCCTGTCCCAGGGTTCCCTCACTGGGAAGAAGTTCTTCCCCAGATTGGTGCAGAATTCTCTGTGCTCCAGCTTGGAGCCATCGCCCCTTGTCCTGTCCCCACAGACACTGAGAAGAGGCTGGCCATTTCCCCCTGTGTCCCACCCTTCAGATATTGATAACCATTGATCAGGTCCCCTCTAAGTCTTCTCTTCCTAAGGCTGAACAGCCCCAGGTCATTCAGCCTTTCCTCGTAGTGGAGATGCTCCAGGCCTTTAGTCATGTTTGTAGCCCTCCTCTGGACTCTCTGCAGGAGATCCCTGTCTTTTTTGTACCAGGAGTCCTTTAGCTCTCTTTGCCAGAGACTTGTCTTTGCCTCCTTTAGATTGATCATCCTTTCGATTCATCATCCTTTAGATTGATCATCCTTTCGATTCATCATCCTTTAGATGTATCATCCTTTACGTTTCCTCCCTTCTGATTTATATTCATGACTTAATGGGTTTCCCCTTTTTACCATTCTGTAGTTATTTTCACTTCCCCTTGGGGCTGCGTCGGGTGTGTAACCAGTGTGGTCATCTTTCTCAATCATGGGGTTGTGGCTTTTCAGCCCTCAGCTACCTCAGGAGGGTTTTCTCAGCGTTTCTTCCTTTGAGCTGCTGTGGGCTTGGTTGCTGGTCGGAGATGGGCAGGAGATGGGTGGGCAGATGTTGGCACCGTGGGGCTGCCGGTGGCGGGGGCTCTGATGGAGCAGCCGGATCGCTTCTTCCCCTCTGGGCTCAGCCAGTGGATGCTTGGTGTGATAGGTTTGTAATTAAAACCCAGAACATACTGATCTGGCATGAAAATAGGGAAGGTAGAAAGGAAGGAAGAGCTTCACCCTGCTCTCTGCAGGGCTGTTCTACACCTGCTGTTTACTCCTGCCCATGCCCAGCTGCGGTGGCTGTAAGCCAGCAGTAATGGGAAAGGTGGGAGTGGAGGAGGATGTGCTGGAGGATGCTCTTCCTGGGCTGTTAGGGCTAACCCATGTCTGTTGTGTCTGTGCAGGCATGTTACGGCATCCTGAAGGTCCCCATTGGGAGCTGGCTGTGCCGGACCTGTGCCCTTGGGGTTCAGCCAAAGTGTCTTCTGTGCCCGAAGAGAGGGGGAGCGCTGAAGCCCACCAGGAGCGGGACAAAATGGGTCCACGTTAGCTGTGCCTTATGGATACCTGAAGTAAGATGTTTTCCAACCTCCTCTTGATGCGTGGGTGGGCATGGACCTGGTTTCCAGGTTCCAGCGCTGGGTGTTCATTAAAGGTCTAAATAGCAAGTCCAGTTTGGCTCATCAAGCTGTGCTGAGGCGATGCCAGTTGGTCACAGGGCTGGGACACCCCATTAAGGGAGGACACAGAGGTGGGGTGTAAGGACACAGAAGGGGGGGGGCATTCTCAGGACCTGCCTGGGCAGGGTAGAGCTGATTTCACCTGCCCATCTGAGATACACAGCAACATCCAGATGAGGAATTAGTTCAGAGGAAATGCTGACGTAAGCTTTTCCTTCCACTTCATCCAGGCTTTTTTCCTGAGTTTTGGGGTTTTCTTTCCAAATCACAAAAATAACAAAGAAAAAAAGTCTGTCCCCCATTCAGACCAGGAGGAGAGGTGGGATGGTAGCCAGTATTTACAGCTTGTCTCTATTCCATGACCAGGTTAGCATTGGATGTCCTGAAAAAATGGAACCCATTACGAAGATCTCACATATCCCAGCAAGCAGATGGGCTTTGTCCTGCAGCCTCTGCAAGGAGTGCACCGGGACGTGTATCCAGGTACGTAACTTGGTGCCAAAGAAACTCAGACCTCTGGGCTTGTGCCTGTAATAGCCACTGGAGAGTCTCCAGATGTTGGCAGACACAATCTGGCTGAGGTTTATTCCTGCTCTGAGCAAACCTAACGACAGGGAGCACGAGCGTGCCCATCAGGCATCATCAGATGTTGTTTGCCATCATTTGATGTACTGAGTGCTAGGAATCTAGATTAACTTTCTTTGCATAACACGGTGGTGTTGCTGTAGTGACACTAATTACTGTGACTGCAAATGACCTTGGTTGGAGGGCAGGAACTTCCAGCAGAAAGGCTTGGTGTAGCTGCCGGAGAAGTGAGATACCCGTGAGATACACAGCCCAAGTATGTCACAGATCAGGGAGGGGATTGGCTGGGAAGTCTTTCTTTTGGAGGGGGGATATGCTGGGTTTAGGTAGTCCTTGCCAGCCTGCTGAGCCACACTTGGCATTCCCACATTTTCTGCGCACTGAAGTGAAGCCCCACAGACATTGGTCACCTGCTGCCCCCACAGCAGCAGCCTGCTGAAGAAGAGGAGAGACAGAGGTGGGCGAGGGTCTCTTCAGCCAGGGGACAGGAGATGGGACAAGGGGCAATGGGCTGAAGCTGTGCCAGGGCAGGGTCAGAGCAGATGTGAGGGGAAAGTTCTTCCCTGAAAGAGTTGTGGGGCTGTGGCACAGGCTGCCCAGGGAGGGGGCTGAGTCCCCGCCCCTGGGTGTGTTTAACAGACAGGGAGATGAGGTGCTCAGGGATCTGGTTTAGCACAGGACAGGGACGGTTGGACTTGATGATCTTTTCCAACCTTGTGATTCTGTGATTCTTTCAGACCAAAAGCAGGATGCTCTTGGCTTTCCTGTTACAGAACTGGGACAGAGCGTGGGGGATCTTCCTGGGGAGCAAAGAGCAGAAGCCCCCATGCAAAATGCAGAACACTGGGTGTCCGAGTGTTTGGGGAGCCTTGCTGCATCCAGCGATTCCCTCTGCTTCCCCCACCCCGCTCCATCAGTGCCACATCCCAGTGGTCTCTGGGGATGGGTTGGGGGATCTGCTGCTCTGTGGCTCTGGTTGCTGTCGTTAGCTCAGAGGCAGTCTTGGCTTTTGGGGAGGGCTGGAATAGACATTAACCTTTGAAAAACTGGGGGGATGTTTGGGATGTACACTAGTCCTGACTGGTGAGCTCCTGGGCAGCCACACGAGCTGCTCCTCGGAGGTTGGTGTAGGAAGCAGCAGTGACTTGAGGACCAGGAGTAGCTGGCTGTTTGCAGAACAGTGATAGGAATAGGAGGTCTGCAGGCTCCACTGCATTCGTGCCGCTGCCTTGGGCTTAATACTTTAAAGGGAGCTATTTAAAAGCAATCCCCTTAGCTTGAAATGAAATCTCACAATACTTCTTTAAATCTCTAACGTCGACTCACTTCTCTTTTGATGGCTCTGGGTGGATCTGCTTATTCACCCTGCCAGATGGAGATACTGTGTCATAACAGCAACTGCTTTCAAAGAACGGAAGGGCAGGGAAGGAGGCAAACAGGCTTGGCAGCATCAGAAAGAATTCAGCTTCTCTGGGGCTTCATCCTCTTAGTGCCGACATGGCACGGGAGCTGTGAGATCACGGGGACTCAATGGATTTGCATTAAAGGTCACCTGAGATGGAACAGGAGCTTTATTGTCCCCTGTGTCGGCAGCTCAGGGTTTATAAGTCTCACAAGATTGTCACCGGCGCGTTTGCCAAGGCCACCCCAGCACGCTCTGGATGGGTTTGCTTCAAGGAAAAGGGCAAGAAGAAGGACAAAAAAAGGGGGAACCCCCCCCCCCCCTCCCCAAGCAAGCAGGCAGTGCCTTGATTTCAGAATTTGTGGGGGAAATCAGCAAGTTCATCCATGGAAAAGCAAACACACTCCGTGCTCATCGGCGGCACGGAGCTCTGTTTTGAAAGCTTGTGTTTACACAGCGTGTTTCTGATCAGAGCCTGTGTCTGCAGGTGTAATCCAGCTGCCTTTGTTGGTGTTTTGGGTTTATGGCTCAGCTCTGAAGGAGAAGGTTGTTTGCTGTTAAAGCACTGAGCTTTTCTTCTTGGCAGCGGCAATCAGGTGCTCCAGGTCGGGCAGGGATGGTGAAGGAAGGGCCTTGCTTCCAGGAAGCACTTTTCCATGGCCCAAGTAGCTGCTGGAACTGGGCTTTGCTGATGCAAAATCCTTATGGCAGGCTGGAGGAGCAGAGGGCTGTCATGCCAGAGGGGCATGGGGATGCTCAGAGGCAGTGCTTGAGGAAACACCCACCTCAGCTCTGTTTATAGGGACCAATGGGAGTTATTTCTGCTTAGGCACCTCTGTGCATCGGGGTATTTTTTCCCCATCCAGATTTGACCATCAAAAGGGACACAAACCCAGAGGAAGGGCTCTCCACTGCTCTCCATGCCTATGACCTTGCTCATTGCATGTAGTGACTTCCCTTGCTTTGCTGGTGGAGAGCCGTGATCCCGATGTAACTTGGCGTGGCTGGATGCTGGGCAGGGATACAGCCCTGGAGGCACACGTCCCCTGCCTTCTCTTAAGTGGAAATCATGACTTCATGGTGGTTCTTGTGGTCAGATGTCAGGAGATGCCAAAGGGAGCTCAGTATCCAACAGCGATTTTCTCATTTGGATTGCTGAGATGGAAAAGAGAGCTCTAGGAGCCAGGCTCCAGCGCTGCCCGAGTCCTGTCACGCTCGCTTGGGACCCAGCTCCCTCCTCATCAATCTCCTCATCACTTCTCAGAGCAACTGGAAGAGCTCACCAAAGCCTTACAGTGCTGCATAGAATGTCAGGTCTCTGGTCATTGCTGGCAGGCTTCCCCAAAGGGCATGATCTTCTGCTGTCATCATCTTCCAGCTTGCTTTTGGTGGTGGTTTTTAGGAGAAAATGCCCTGGGAAATGCCTTCCACCACTCACTCATTATTATTGCATTGTCATCAGCATTGGTGAGGCTGCACCTTGGGTGCTGGGTCCAGTTCTGGGCTCCTCACCATAAGGACATCAAGGTCCTGGAGCGAGTCCAGAGAAGGGCAACCAGGCTGGGGAAGGGGCTGGAGGGCAAATCCTCTGAGGAGCAGCTGAGGGAGCTGGGGGTGTTCAGCCTGGAGAAGAGGAGGCTGAGTGACCTTATCACCACCTCCACTGACCTGAGAGGAGGGTGCAGAGAGGTGGGCGATGATCTCTTCAGCCAGGTGATAAGTGATAGGATGAAGGGGAATGCCTGTTGTGCCACTGGTCCCCATCCAGTGAGATAACTGGTGTGGTGGTTCCCAGAGCTGTCACCCAGTGTGTCTGTAGCCCTGAAAACACACAGCTCGACCTCAGGGGAAGAGCACTGAGTGCACCCTGTGCAGCTCCCATGCCATCCTCCACCTCAACCTCCCCCATCCCCTGAGGATGCAGTGCCCCTTTCGGCTGAGGAGCGCTGCTGGGATCCAAACCATCTGTGGTCACTAGAAACCAGGCGGTGGTGTTTCTGGGAGGATGCAGAAGTGTCTCTGCTGATGGCTTGGCTGGAGTTCAGCACCGGTAATTAATTTTTCCTTCCTGAGCTCCCCTCACAGCTCTGTTGGAGGAGCCGCTTCCTTCCCTTCCAGCCCCAAACCCCCACCTCCCTGAGCTGGGAAACTTCTGCTTGCACTTCCAGATAAACCCATCCCTCTTGTTTCCCCCCAGTACCAGTGGTGGGAGCGCTGATGGAACAGCCCCTGTTAGCGTGGTTTTTACTCCCTCTCAGAATTCTCTTTGGGGATGGATTCCCCTCAGCAAAGCACGTTGAAATCCTGGGGTGAGAGGTGCTGTAAGCTAACGAAGCATGGCCAGTAACAAAGCAGACTTGGCAACTGCAACAGTCTTTTGAGGCTGGTTTGTTCTGCGTGGCACATCCTTCCTTCCCACAGCCATCAGTTTCGTTCCATGGATGGATCCATATGTTTTATTGTCAGTTTATGCAAGGTCCCTGGGCAGCCGTGGCCGACCAGGTATGTGTCTTTCTTTCCCTGTCAGCCAAGCTGCCTAATTATTTTCTGTTTGCCTTTTGGGCACAGTTTCTGCCCACTGCTGCTTGCCATCTGTCTGAGGAGAGATCCAGGCTGGGCGACAATGGTGGCTTTTTTATTCCTAGGGAGGAGTGATGGTCATTCCCGTTAGTGGGACGTTGTCCTGGCAGAAGCCACAGTAGTTTCACTAATACCATTGTTAGCAGTGGTGGCAGGAGAACAGGCTGCCCAGAGAGGGGGTGGGTGCCCCATCCCTGGAAGTGTTCAAGGCCAGGTTGGATGGGGCCCTGGGCAACCTTGTGTAGCTCCAGGCCTGGAGGTTGGTGGCCCTGCCTGTGGCAGGGGGGTTGGAGCCTGTGACCCTTGGGGGATCTCTTCCAACCCAGACCAGCCTGTGATTCTATGAGTCTGTGATTCTGTGTTGGGAGGAAGGGGACATGAGGAGGAAGGGGACATCGCTGTGCGCCTTCCTTTATCTCACATGGTCCACCAGCAGCAGCAGGTTCATGGTGCCTGCTTTCTCTACTTGTGTAACAGCACTAAAGGATGCTGCAGGTTGAAGCACCATCTATGATCCTTGGGGTCCCTTCCAACCCATGCCATTCTATGATTCTACGAGTGAGACTTAGGCAAGGCAGGTCTCCTTGCGTAGAGAGTTTACCTGTTGTGGAGCATCCATCACTTGATGGATTTGGATTTTTTGGATGGGTTTGGATTACGCCCTTGAGGTCCCATTGCACTGGCAAGCGTTCCCCATCGCTGTGATGCTTTTGCCCTGCCCCTGAGCTCTGTCCTTCTCCCCTCAGTGCTCCATGCCCGCCTGCGTCACCGCGTTCCACGTCACCTGCGCCTTCGACCACAACCTCGACATGCGGACGATTCTCGCCGACAACGACGAAGTGAAGTTCAAGTCCTTCTGCCTGGAGCACAGCACCGGTGCCACCAAGCTGCCCGAGGAGGCGCGGACAGAGCCCGACCAAGCCCAGCTGGACTTGGAGAAGGTCACGCTGCGGAAGCAGAAGCTCCAGCAGCTGGAGGAGGACTTCTATGAACTCGTGAAGCCTTCAGAGGTGGCGGAGAACCTCGACCTAAGCGAGTCGCTGGTGGATTTTGTCTACCAGTACTGGAAGCTGAAGAGGAAAGCGAATTCCAACAAACCGCTGCTGACACCAAAAACGGATGAGGTGGACAACTTGGCCCAGCAGGAACAGGACGTTCTCTACCGACGCTTAAAGCTCTTCATGCACCTCAGGCAAGACCTGGAGAGGGTGAGTACAGCTTTTCCTTCGGCGGTGGTACCCCTGTGCTCCACCAGCACTGCTTCAGCGTGTGCTGGCACCTACAGACAGCACAAGCCCCATCACCCCTTGGATCAGTTTGACTCCCCACACAGTTGTGTCCCGTCACCTCCAGCACGACTTGGTGCTCAGCGTGTGTCATTCACCAGTGAAATAAGTTAGCAGCGGTCTCAGCTGGGGGCTCGGAGGAGCGAATGTCTGCAGGGAGAGGTGCCTTGGCGGAGCCGGGTGCCTGGGAGGCAGATGATGCTGCAGCTTAATATCCACGAGATCTTAATAGTCCTCAGACCACAGAACTCTCCGGTGCTGCCCCTCAGATGCTCTCCAGCAGCAAGGCACAGGAACAATTCATTATTTACTCCCATTAAACATCAAAGGCGGGTGGATGGCAGGAGCGAGCAGCAGGGCCAGTGGGACCCGGCGTTCCCTGCCCTGCTGCTGCCGAAAGTGGGTCTGGTCCTCAGGGAGCCACTGAGGCAGAGCTGTGCCTGGAGGATGCAGCCAGAGGATGCAGGCACCCGTGGCACGGGGCATCCTTGCATGGGAGGGGAAGCAGCCGCCTCCACGGCAGGGCTTTTTTGGGGAGAACAAATGTTGATGGAGCAGCAGTACCAAAGCGGCGCCAGAGCCCCCCAGGGCTGTGCCTGCAGCTGCACCATGCTGCCTGCCTGTGGATTCAACTGTCACGGTTACATGGGGGGAGGGAGCAGGGATGGGGCAGGCTGGAGATGAGGAAGGGTGCTGAAGGTGAGGGAAGAGGCTAGGGAGGAGTGCCAGGTGGACATGGGCACAGCGTGGGGGACCAGGCAGGGCTGCCAATCTGGCAGGAGCACGAGAGAGGGGACCAGGCAGGACTTAGTGCCAGGTGGGTAAATCCATGGCCCCTTCTGACAGCCCACCTGGGGCGCGGAAGCCACAGAAGGGCTCAGGATGTCACTGGGAACAGGCAGGGAAGGAGGAAAGCAGGAAGATAGCATTGCTTTGACCCAGTGCCCTGAGCTGGGGAGCGGGTAGAGGGTGCTGCTGGGGACGTGCTGTTCCCTGGGAAGTGAAGGTGATGGTGATGCTGCCCCTGCTTATCCCTGAACCCTTTTTCCAGGCTTCCGTGGGTCCGTGGCACCATTTAGCCCCTGGGGAGAAAGGCAGTGTGGGTGAGCAGGGTGTGTGTGTCCAGGTGGGATTTTGGCTCTGGACCCGCCTGTCCTGGGCCCTCACTGCAGTTCCTTGCACGGGTCTTGGACCTGGAGCCCCTTCTCCTGTGTAAAAGCAATGAGATTTCAAGGTCCTGGTCTCTTGTCTGTGGCTGAATTGTCCCCTATCCCTACGTCTGTCCCTCCTTAGCTCCTGCCTTTACTGCACCGTGTTTCCATCCCTGTCTTGGGCTGGTGCCACCACTGATGGGTCTCCAGCACCAAGCAGTAGGCAACAGGCTGCAGCTGGCAGATCTGAAGGCTACAAGTTCAGCTCACTTTACCCCCCCCACCTTCATCTGCTTCTCTATATTGTAAATCTAAACCAGGCTTGCTCCACCTCCCTCTGCTTCCACTTGCTCCCAGCTTGACTCTTCTGGCTGCAGTGACCCCCTGTGCATCCCTGTGCATCCCAAGGTGCAGCGCTTTGCCCCAGGAGCTGCCCAAATTCAACGGTGCCACAAGGCAGCTCCTGCTTTGATTTCTTCATGTCAAAACTATGGGGTTTTTACCAGATTTCTCATTTTCCAGGGTTGTTTCCAGGCTTCACGGGGTCACTCCCCCTTGGCATTCAGCCTCTGCTTAGCAACTGCCTGCCAGCTTTGGCTGCCTGGCCCTGGAAGAGCTGTTTGTTTGCTCTTCTTCTAAGAGGGGGAATAATCAACACCAGCTGGATCAAAGTCCAGTGCTCAGGCGGGTGACACAGGTTTAAATCCCATGGCTGCATCCTGGGGATCTGACCCTCCCTGTCACAGCCGCCCCGTTCCACTTGCAGACAGGGAAGCATCACATCAACTCGGGGCTGGGAGAAGAGCAGCTGGCTGGGGTGGCTTTCAGAAGGTGTCCCTGGGGCATCATGTTGCTCTTAAGTGTTTTCAGCAATTAATCTGTCAGGAATGGTTGGGATTTGGGGGCTGATAACGGCATCTGGATCCAAGAGGTGGGGAGGCAGAAGCAGCAGGGCAGATCTGGGGGCCCCAGTACAAGAAAGATGTGGAACTGTTGGAGAGGGGTCAGAGGAGGCCACGGGTTTGATCCAAGGGCTGGAGCAGCTCCCCTATGAAGAGAGGCTGAGGGAGCTGGGCTTGTTCAGCCTGGAGAAGAGAAGGCTGTGGGGGGACCTCACTGCAGCCTGCCAGTCCCTGAAGGGAGCAGAGAAACAGGAGGGGAATCAGCTTGTTAAAAGGATAGACAATGGCAGGACAAGGGTGATGGAGTGAAGCTAAAGGAAGGAAGGTTTAAATTGAATATTAGGGGGAAGTTTTTTACAGGAAGAATGGTGAGGGGCTGGAAGGGGCTGCCCAGAGAGGGGGTGGGTGCCCCGTCCCTGGGTGTGTTCAAGGCCAGGTTGGATGGGGCCCTGGGCAACCTCGTGTAGCTCCAGGCCTGGAGGTTGGTGGCCCTGCCTGTGGCAGGGGGGTTGGAGCTCTGTGATCCTTGGGGTCCCTTCCAACCCAGACCAGCCTGTGATTCTATGATGCGATGACAGCCAGGACGACAGTGACAGCCAGGATGACAGCATTTCCCTCTCTCATCTCTCAACCACTGCTGTTTCTGCACTTTGCAGTGTCAGCAAATTAAAGCTCTTGCCTCCCAACCTTAAGACAGTGCTCCCCCCTTTTCTTTTCAGCCTCTTTTAACCCTCTTCACCTCGTGGGGTTTCTTTCCCAAGGGCTGGTTGTTTAAGTTCAGCTTTAACAAGCGACTTTCCAGGCTTCCAGACCAGCACCTAAGCTTGGCTTAGAGAAGCAGTGCTGTGCAGTGTTCAGCTGTGCAAGCGTGTGTAAATACCAGCAGTCTCTAAGCAGCACACAAGTAGCAGTTTCTTCCAGGAATATCGAATCATAGAGGAGAGATGCCACTAAACACTCTGGGATGCAGGTTGCCAGAGGCAGTTGTTTTCCTCATGAAGAAATTTTAGTTCAGTAGTTCCTCCAATCCAGAACAAAACAAACCAGAAGATAATGTAGTAAAATACCCAGCAAATAGCTCACTGCTTTTATTTTTTTGGTTTGGTTTTTGGTTTATTTTCAGCTGAGGTTTTCATCAGAAAAAAAAAAAAGAGGAGCTTTTTCTCCTGTATTCCCAAGCATTTCCAAACTGCCCTTAGGTAATACTGGTGCCATCAGAGCATGGCCACAGTCACCCTTCTCAGCCTTTGGTGGCAGGCATTCTGTGAGCGTGGGATGAGGCCCTGGCTTGCTGCGTCTCTCTGAGAGGCACAAAGACTATGTAGGGACAGTCCCCTGAGCCTGGAAATACCCCCCAGCCTTCCTCTGCAGAGGTGGTTTTGAGGAGAAGGAGGGGGAGAAATTGGAGGCATCAGGGTCGCGCGTGAGTGTGGACGCACCCACAGACATTCCTGCTCGTGTCTGGCGGTCAGGCCAGCCCCTCCTTCCCTTGCTACAGGCAGTTTTGCCTCTCTCAGAGCATCAGGAAGCTGAGCAGACGCTGTCAAACCCTGGTAGCTGCCATGAGCCTTTTCTGCATGGCAGCTGAAAGCCGCGCTGCCTGCCGCAGCCATGGTGACAGAGCCGGGCTCCCCAGCCACCCCTGCAGCACAGCGCTGAAATCCATCACCAGGCAGATGCCAGCGGGTCTCAGGCAGCAGCTCTGTCATCTTATCAGCCCCCCCCAGGTGCTGAGCAGTGTTTAAGCCCTGCTGCAGTACCTTGCACGAGCCAGGGGGCTGCTTTATTGCCATTTAGGGGCTCGGTTAATAACATTTCTTCTACTAGGACAGAATGCACCAGAGGTTTGCAGGTAGGAAGCATGACTAACCCTGCAGAGGGGAGAGGATGCTGCCCGAATCTGGGGCGGGGGGACCCACACGGTGCATGGCCAGCACCACCCATGTGTTTTTGCTGTATTTTTCTCTCCTCTGTCCTGGGGTTTGCATTGGGGTGACAGGCAGTTTTGTAAGGCTCTGACACTGAACACCCAGCATGATCTGTGTGGGTAAGATCACAGAGTGATTTACCTGTTTCTCCTGGCTCTGTTCCTGTGTTGTGGGTCTTGGTCAGTGTGTATGAACAGCAGAGTTAAAGGATGTGCTGCAACAAGTGCTGGAAGTTAATCCTGACTAATCAGAGCAGATTAGTGTTGAGCTCTGCCCTGTTTGACTCCCTGCTGTGTCACTCAGGATGAATTTGTGCCCTCAAAAGCTCTGATGCTGAAGTGCAGAAGTTAAAGATGGACTTGCTTATTGTTTAAGTTTGGAAGAGGGCAGGAGAGGGACAGACTCCCCTGTGTGCATCAGCCTACACGGATCCCTGCGTGGGGAGGGCTTTGGACCCTGGGCTGCCCCAGCCCCTTAGGCAGAACAGGACATTCCCACCTAGGAGCTGCCCTGAGCGCTGGGAGAGGTGGTGGCTGAGCTGTCCCTTGCGCCACAGCAGAGGCTGGTGGAGCTGTGGTTGGGCTTTCCAAGGCACCTGCTCAGGTTTGGGGTGGATGCTCCAGGCACCTTGGCAGGTATCTGTGGGGCTTTACGGGGGGACTCAGTGCTGCAAGAGACGTGCTGTTGGGATCCACAGAGCCGCGTCCTTGGAGACACCATGCTGCTGTATGGCTTCAGTGTGGCCAGTGCCTGTGCTGGAGAAGGCAGCCAGCCCTCCTTGCCCCCCTCCCACCATGGGATCCTGGCTGTCAGAGCCACAACAGAGATCTGGAGCCCTGTATCATTCCCTGCCTGTTTTTTCCCATACATACTGTGCAGTTTGGATCAAGAGCCCTTGCCCCTAGTCCTGGCACATCTGAAGTGCCCTCCTAGGAGTTTTGGTGATGGTGAGATGAAGAGGACCGAATCCCAGGGAGCAGGGATTTCCCTGGGCAGCAGAAGCACCCACACAGGTTGAGGGGACCCGCTTTGACCCTGCCTAAACCAGACACTGTTTCCTGTGTTTCTGTAGGTTAGAAATCTCTGTTACATGGTGACGAGACGGGAGAAGATGAAACACACCATTTGCAAACTCCAGGAGCAGATCTTCCATCTCCAGATGAAGCTTATTGAGAAGGATCTTTACCCAGGTCAGTACTGCATAGCAGAGCTTGTTCTCACAGATGCTGTCCCTGCCATCCTCTGAAGCCAAAGACCAGTGCCCAAGCCTCAGCCCTCACCCCAGGGAAGCCAGAGCTGCCCCCTCCCGTGCAGTGTTCTCTAAGCACAGCTCCTCTGGTTTTGCTCAGAAACGCACAATAAAGCCATACCCTGCGTGACTGGAGTGTCAGAGCTCCTTGTTTTCACAGATCCCTCTTGATCCTCCTTCCTCTCTGCAGGAATCAGTCAGAAAGACCAAGACATGTGGTTAGGTGGGGATGCTGAGGCAGCCTTTCGGTGGCTTTGGTGGAGATGGAGCTGTTTGGGAGGAGATGGCAAATCCCAGGCACAGGGCTGCTGATGCTGGGGATGGTCTAGGGCAGCTAGCTCCCTAGCAGCTGGCTCCCACTTGGGAGTCTTTGCAGATAGCTCTGGCTCTGTCAGGAATCAGAGGCTGAGCTACGAGGGGAATGTCTGTTACCCCTCAAGCCCATCTCCTCCAGCTCTGCCCGGTGCAGTTCTCTGCTCCACATCCCCATTCGTGGGGAGCATCACGCTCGCCCCATGCAAACCCTCTGGCTCCTTTTATTAAGAACCGAAATAAAGTTGGTTTCCTTCTGTCCTATTTTTTTTTGCAAGTGGTGCTGGAGCCCAGTGCTCCTGCTCCCTCCTCCTTCCCCTTCGGTGGCAGCGCAGACCAGACCCCATGGCTGCAGGAGAGTTTTTCCAGCAGCAGCAGCTGGTGTTTTGGCAGGCTCTTCCGACGCTTGTTGTGTTTGTGGCTTTGGAGTTGTGTTTGAAGCCATCACGTGGTGGGGTTCCTTCAGGAACTGCCTGGGCTGAGCTTTCCTTGACAAAAGTTTCCTTTGACTGAAGTTTTGGAGGCTGAGACATGTGGAGTGGGGATGGTTGTGATTCAGAGGCTGTGCAGATCTCTCTCAATGGCTAGAGGCAGATGTCTGCGTGGAGCTGGGGTGCAGGGGACCCCGAGGTGTGCTCTGGGGAGATGTGGGTCCTGTAAATCTCTGTCCCCATGACCCAGGTTGGTGACACTGTGTGCTGCATCATACATCCTCGCTGAACCAGCAGTGTGGGTCCCCAGCCTGGGCACACACAGAAGTGTTCCTGATTGTTCCTCTGTTCTGTGATAGGAGACCCCACACTGTGCATCCCAGGAGCCGCTCCCTGTCCCCCAGGGGTTCAGTGCTGGGCTGTGCTCCCAGCAGTGGTGCTGCTGGCTGGGAGGTGAGGTGGGAGGTCCAGCTCAGAAATAACAGGTGGATAAATGGCCAGAGTGACAAACTGGGATCCAGGTGGCAGTTGCCATGCAGGGTCACTGCCAGGCTCTGTGGGAACAGGGCAGGAATCATCCAGGGAGTGCTGTTTTGTGAGGGGGTCACAGGGGACTTGTGACGCTCTTCAGTTTGGCTGGTTGAGCCTGGTTTAGGATTTGCAGCTCTCGGAAGGAGACAGGCACAGGGTGGCTTGCCAGAAAGGCTTTTGGAGCTCAGCTCCTGTGTAAACGGGGTGTTAGAGGGCTGGAAATGCCCCTGGGGACCTACGTTCCCCAAAATGCCTTGGGGACTCTGACCTCCAGTGCGTGTCTAACCCTCTCTAGTACAGTGATGGGGTGGGAGCCAGCAGCAAATCCAAGGAGGAAAAGGGGGGGTGCTGGCTGGTGCAGATAAGCCAGGACCCCCCCTGGCAGGGTGGGGATGCTGGCCAGTGATGGGGAGCCATGCTGGGGCTCTGCTGTTGGCATTTCGGGGCTGTCTGCCCCGCAGAGTGCTGGTACTGTGCAACTGCCCTTCCTGATGTCGTTACACACGTACTCGGAGAACAGCATGCCTGCCATTGCTGTGATGTTTGTTCTGCCCAAGGGAGAGTGAGTGCTGAGGGACAGACCCGTGGTGAGAGGCTGGGGGTCGCTTCCTACACTGTGGTCCTGATGTTCTTCTCTCCTGCCCCAAATGGTTGGCGTTTGCCAATCCAGTTTCTGCTCTGAACCGGTGGAGCCGAGCTGGGTGTCTCTCATGGGATGAGCTTTTCGGTTGAGCCTGAGCAGGGGCTGCTGCCCCTGGGATGCAGCTCCCAGGAATGGGATGCAGCTCCCAGGAATGGGCCCAGGATTTGGTCCTGGGATCTCCAGGTGGTTTGGGTACCTGGGTCCTTCCCAAGCCAGGGGAGCATTAGGGACCCAAGTGCCTTTCGGCATCGGCGCGTAGGCTCTCCCGAGGTCGGGAGGAGTTGCCTTGCTGGGAGGCAGCATCAGGCCATAGGTTGTGATCCCAAATGTGGGAAGAGAGGACGGCCGGGTTAGCCATGGCAGTCAAGGTCCAGGTAGGAGCGCAGCCCCTGTGCTGATCTCCAGGGCCATGTGTGTGAAGCATGTCAGAGAAGGGCCCAGCCCCTGGCCACACTTCCCATGGGAGCTGCACAGCCCAGCCCCTCGGGTGGCTTTGCATAGCAGAGCCACAGAAAGCGGTTTTGTGCCTACTTGCTGCTGCAGCTCCTCATGGCATAGAATCCTAGAATCGTAGACTGGTCTGGGTTGGAAGGGCCCCAAAGGATCACAGAGCTCCAACCCCCCTGCCACCGGCAGGGACACCAACCTCCAGGCCTGGAGCTACACAAGGTTGCCCAGGCCCCCAGCCACCCTGGCCTTGAACATCTCCAGGGATGGGGCATCCACTACTTCTCTGGGCAGCCTGTTCCAGCCCCTCACCACTCTCTCTGTAAAGAACTTCCCCCTAATATCTAATCTAACCCTTCCTACCTTTAGCTTCACTCCATCCCCCTTGTCCTGCCATTATCTGCCCTTTTAAAAAGTTGAATCCCCTCCTGCTTATAAGCTCCCTTCAGGGACTGGCAGGCTGCAATGAGATCTCCCCCCACAGCCTTCTCTTCTCCCGGCTGAACAAGCCCCGCTCCCTCCGCCTCTCTTTGTAGGGCAGGTGCTCCAGCCCTCTGAGCATCTCCGTGGCTTCTCTGAACCCTCTCCAACAGCCCCACATCTTTCTTGTATTGGGGGCCTCAGATCTGGACACAGGACTCCAGATGGGGCCTCACAAGGGCAGAGCAGAGAGGGACAATCCCCTCCCTGTCCCTGCTGCCACCCCTCTTCTAACGGAGCCCATTGTCCCATCCCAGATCCACCCTGAACACACACCATTACAGACCCTGGTCCTACCACATGCTCCCAGTACATACACGTTCACTCAGTGTCCTTGATGCCCCTTAGAGCTGCAGATCCTCACACCCAGTGGGACCAAAGCTGTGGATAACTCACTGCTGTGTTTTGCATCATTACAAAGCAGGGGGGACCGATCCTGCAGCATCATCCCCTTGGCACAGCTCCTGAGCAGCCTGCCCTGCATGCCTGGGGTTTCTTGGTGAAAGGAAAAAAACAAAATCAGCATTATTTTGCCTGGATGAGGATGGTTTTTAACTACTGCTACAGTAGTTATCAACCAAAATCTGTTGGGTTTATTCCAAAGATGGTTTTGGCACCAAGGTTTTTTTTGGAATGGCTCCCACATAAAGCTCAGAAGTGGAGGGGTTTCTTTTCCCCCACTGACAAATGATGGTTTAAGGAGGAGGCTTTGAATAAAATCAAGTGAGAGCTGTGTGTGTAAAGTGAAGCCACCTCTCTCCCCTGTGTTTTTCTTGCATGTAGTGGAAAGGAAAACCTGTCTGGCTTTGGGTTGTTTTGGCAGGTTCTTCTTCATAAAGCACCACTCAGGTTTTTCTCCTCAGCCCCATTGTGCTGTTCAGACAGAGGTTGATTTTTGCTTTGTAAGCAAAGTGCAAACGGTGTCTGTGTCTCTGCTGCTTTGGGAGTTGGACTTGATGATCTCTGGAGGTCCCTTCCAGCCCCTCCAATTCTGTGATTTGTTGGGAATGTTGCAAATTCCACTTTTGCTTTTGCTTTTCTTTCTTTCAGCAGGTCCTTTGGGCAGGAGGGGTTCCTGGTTGTAGTTTGTTCCAGTATAGGTTGGGGACTGGCCTGATGGAGAGCGGCGTAGGGGAGGGGGACCTGGGGGTCCTGGGGAGTGACTGTTGACCAGCAATGTGACCTCATGCCTAAGAAGGCCAAGGGTATCCTGAGGTGTATTAGTAGGGAGGTGGTTAGTAGGTCAGGAGAGGTCCTTCTGCCCCTCTGCTCTGCCCTGGTGAGACCACACCTGGAATATTGTGTTCTGGGCCCCTCAATTCAAGGACAGAGAACTCCTTGAAAGAGCCCAGTGCAGGGCCACCAAGGTGATGAAAGGAATGGAGCACCTTCCTGATGAGGAGAGGCTGAGGGAGCTGTGGCTCTTCAGCCTGGGGAAGAGGAGACTGAGGGGTGACCTTATTAATGTTTATACATATGTAAAGGGTGAGAATCGGGAGGATGGAGCCAGGCTCTGCTCAGGGATGGCAGCAATAGGACAAGGGGCAATGGGTACCAGCTGGAGCAGAGGAAGCTCCATGGGAATGTCAGGAGGAATTTTTTCCCTGTGAGGGTGCTGGAGCCCTGGCACAGGCTGCCCAGAGAGGCTGGGGAGTCTCCTTCTCTGGAGACATTCAAATCCGCCTGGATGTGTTCCTGTGGGATTCAGTCTGGGTGATCCTGCTCTGGCAGGGGTGGGTGGATTAGATGGGATTTCAAGGTCCCTTCCAGCTCCTGATGCTCTGTGAGTCTGTGACTTCTTTGGGAGAATGACCTAACAGAGTAAGTAAAAGCTGTTGGGAGTATTTCACTTGGCAATGTGAGTTGTAATTTTATAGGGTATTTGTCCTGTTTGCCCAAGAGGAATAAATCCAGTAAAAGTTCAAAGTCATTTAGGAAATATTGATTTTTAGCTGAATGTCTACATAGCCCAGAGTTATACCCCTGGCTTTCCATAGGCAGTGCTGGTCATCTTTCCTACTCCATTTACTTATGTTCAATACTCTGCTTAAGTTTATAGCTTTGGGGTGGGGGTGTGTTTCACCCCTGCAGTGTGTGAGTGCAAGCAGTTACTGTCGCCAGAAGGTCGAATCACATCAAGGGCTGCTTTAAAACACTGCTGCTCCCACTGCTGTCAAACTGGCTTTGCAGCTGAATGCCTCCCAGAGATGCTCTTCTTGGTGATGGGTGACACGCCGATGGGTTTGGAGGTCCCTGTGTCTCCCAGAACGTGGCTGGGCAGGGTTTGTGGTTACTCCCTTCTGCTGCTCCCACAGGTCCTCCCCAAAAAGCACCGGTCCAGGACACTGCCTGAAGGGAGCAGAGGAACAGGAGGGGAATCAGCTTGTTAAAAGGGTAGATAATGGCAGGACAAGGGGGATGGAGTGAAGCTAAAGGAAGGAAGGTTTAACTTAGATATTAGGGGGAAGTTCTTTACAGAGGGAGTGGTGAGGGGCTGGAACAGGCTGCCCAGAGAGGGGGTGGCTGCCCCATCCCTGGGGGTGTTCAAGGCCAGGTTGGATGGGGCCCTGGGCAACCTTGTGTAGCTCCAGGCCTGGAGGTTGGTGGCCCTGCCTGTGGCAGGGGGGTTGGAGCTCTGTGACCCTTGGGGGCCCTTCCAACCCAGACCAGGCTGTGATTCTATGCAAAAAAGGCATGACTATGATTCTATGACATGTTGGGTGTTGTAGGGTCTCCAGTGAGCCCCCTGCTTTCGGTGGGACTGTTCCTGCAGCTGTGTTATGTTCACAGTCAAGGTCCAAACCTCTTTTTTATATAACCTTCAGGATTCAGATTTTCTGAAGGTACAGAGACTTCAGCCCTGCAGCTGGCCAAAAAGTGGCCAGTGTTCTCCCTTTGGTGTGGAGGTGTTTGCAGGTCTGGTCCAGGTCACCACTGCAGGGTTGTGCCCCAGGGAATCTGGCTCACTGTAGCATCCCCAGTGCCTCCTCTCACATGGAGTTTTCCTTTTTTTCTAAAAAATGCCAGAACAAACTGGGAAGAAGACAAAGGGTAAGAAAAGTGACCCAAGAAGGAAAGGAAGAGATGGTAGAAAAAATAGTCCTGAGAAGAAAGAGAAAAGGAAATCAGTCAACGAAACTGTGTTGGGACAACTGGGTAAGTCTGATTTTATGGGTGCAGAGTTGACCCATGGTGCTGGAGGCTCCTTGTTTCGGGGAGCAGGGTTGAGAGTCCCAGCTCCAGATCCCTCCTGCACGTGGAGTTACACCAGAGAGCCTCTTGCATCTCTCCCATGTGAGAATCACCGAGGTCCTACGGGAGGGACCACACCAGAGACCTGATCCCCAGCAGGGCAGGGTTTGTGTCTGGATTGGGAGAACGTGTTACAAAGCCTGAAGAGTGATTTCACTTTCCAGTGATAAAATCAGACTTACTCACCCCACAACAGGGCTAATCCCCACCTACCGATGGCAAGTGCAGCCCACAGGCTGTCTGTTTTCATGGCATGTACTGTCCAGGACCGTGTGGTCATGCCAGTGGTCTGGGAGCATCCAGGAAGCAGGCACAAAGCGTGGCTGGTCTCTTGAATTTGCTTGTGGGGCAAAGGGGATGCAGGCTGGCACTGCGGATGCTTCGCCCACCTTTGGCTCTTCCCCAAGATGAGGCTTGGGGGAGCAGGGGGGTGTAAAAAAAACAGAGCAACAAGGTCTTTTTGGCAGTATCCTTGACAGCTGCACATGGGTTTTGCATGGAATTTGGAGTTTGGTCTTCCTGTGATGCTCTCTCCTCTGCCAGCATGCAGGGCAGGAGGTGATGAGTTCACGCGTGCTCAGCTGTGCCTTGTGTGCACAGGGGGTGCACCGGTCTTGTGGGGGGTTTTGGATGGGCTGAGGGTGCTATAAAACCCTCCTAGGGGTACAGAGACTTTCTGTGGGATGTCTGGGGACCTGGTCCCCCCTGCCTTGCTTTGCTTTGCCCGCTGCTGGCCCTGACTCTGCTGCTTTCTGTTCATCTCAAAGCCGTTGGGCTTTGGGCAGAGGCCCCTTCAGAAATGGGGTTTTTACTGTCACCCCACCTCTGCACTGTTTGCTACAGAAACTGTGTTTTCTGGGGCAAACTTCATCAAATGCTGGAGGACTGGGGCATCTCCAAGGAAAACTGCACTGCCTGGGAAACCAGGCAGCTGGCACAGAGCTTCCCCAGGGCTGTGTAACCCCCAGGATGTTGTTAAGGGCTCGGTGCATCGCTTGGAGCTGCCATCATCAGAGAGGGGCTGGGGAAGGGTGGCCTTGGCAGTGCCCTTGCGGGCGAGTCCTCGGGCTGTTTGGTGCCTGGATACCACACGATGCTCTAAGCTCATCCCTGCTCCTGCTGCCCTTCCCCTGCACTGGGAGGTGACCTGCCGGGAGGTGTGGGATGGCCACCTCAGTGGTGTCACTTCCAACTGGATGGACCTCCCTGGTGCTGCCCTCGAGCAGCCCTGGCGTTGCACAGGGTCTTTCGGTTGTCCCTCTATGGTGGCCACTCATCCATGCAGCATGGAGGGGTGACAGCTTGTGTCACTGCTCGCAGGGCAGGGTGATGTGAAGCCATAATCAAGATGTGCGATCACCATGGTCCTGAGTTGCAGTTTCTGTCTTCTGTGGCTAGACTGACTGCTCTCCTGTGGCTAGACTGACTGCTTTCAAAGGAAAGCTCTCACCTGAAATCAAAGATACTTTTCCTCCATCCAGAAGACCAGCTCCAAAGTGGAACCCGTGGGGTTTCTGCTGGGGGGGCAGTTCAGAGCAGGTGTGCTCAGGCAGGTATGCGCCTTTCCAGTTGCTCATTGGAGCCAGCCCAGCCCATAATGCTCGCCCTTGCTCTCAGACATAATTATCAGGAGGTTTTTCAGCTTTTTCCATTCCATCTCTGCTCCTCCTCTTCATTTTCACAGCTCTTGGGTATTTGCAGATGTTCTCAGACTTGCCCCCCCCTCCCCTCCTTTACCCACAGATCTCACACCAGTTCATTTGGCGGTGCTGCCGAAGGGCAGCGTGGCTGTTGCTGGCTCCTGGGGCAATCACCCACTTGTTTCTTTCTTTCCAGGCTTATCAACCTCCTTCCCCATTGACGGGACCTTCTTCAACAGCTGGTTGGCACAGTCGGTCCAGATCACCGCCGAGAACATGGCGATGAGCGAGTGGTCCCTCAACAACGCCCACCACGAGGACAGCACCCCCGGCCTCTCCGAGGAGCTCCTCCAGGACGAGGAGACCTTGCTGAGCTTCATGATGGACCATTCCCTCAGGTCCCCATTCAAGCAGAGCGAGGCCACAAAGAAAGTGAAAAGCAAAACGAGAACGAACACTAAGAAAAAGCTGCCCAGGAGCAGCCCCCCTGCCACGGGTGGGAGCCACCCAGAGAGCTCGGAGCCCTGGACTAACAACGGCAGCGACTTGTCGGATGATGCCACCAAGCCCTTCGCTCCCGATTCCAAACCGAGCAAGTCGGAGAAAGGGACAACAGCAAAGCTTCCTGCCGAGCGCAAAGGGGCGGGCGAGGCGAGGAAGGCAGCCAGGAAGGGCTCCATCCCGAAAGCTGGCGAGCCTCACCCCCCAGCTGGGGCGAGGGGCTGCGTGGGCAAAGAGGAGGAGGAGGAAGAGGAGGAGGAGGAGGAGGAGACGCCGCGCTGCGCTCAGCCGGAGCCCAGCCCCGCGGCCAAAGTGCCTGACTCCGTAGGTAGCCCCAAAACCGTCGTGCGGTTCAAATTACCAAAGGAGAGCCGAGGGACTCGGAGGTCGCAGCCCCCCAAGCCCGACGGCGCCGGCGGAGCTCCCTTGCGTCGTTTCGACGCCGAGACGGACGGCTACTTCTCCGACGCAGAGATGAGCGACTCGGACGGGGAGTCCCGCGGCGGCAGGGCGCAGCGGGGCCAGCTGGATGCAGCCGGCGAGGACATCGTCAGGATGAGCATCCTGGCATCCTAACTCCTCCCGACGGCGCCGGCTCGATGGGGCCTCAACCCAGTTACAACTGCCATGTCCAATTTCTGCCTGGTCTAGCAAGGGGGATTTTTAATATGTGTATATAGTTGGAAATTTGGCACTGTTGTCTTTCTCTTCTCTATACGCCTGAGATACAGCTTCAGCTTCACCGACATCGATGACCGTGACAGTAGTGGTCCCTTCCCCAGCTCCCCGCCGGACCCCACTTCCCAGGAACGTGAGCCGGCGGCACCCGGCAGGATGGATGGTGCCAAGAGGGCAAGAGGGTGCTGATACCTGTGTTTTCTGCGGTTTAATTAACGGGCATTATCTAACGAGGGGCAGGTTTCTGCCTTGGGACGGTTGCCCCCAGACCAGGGAGCGAGCAGAGGGGTACGGTAGCAGCTGGCTGTGGGAGGGGCAATACCTGCCTGCGCGGGTGGGAGGAAGCAAAATAAGTGATACTAAAATAAATAATGACTAAAGCACAAAAGGCTCGTTGGAGGAAAGCGCTTGGGGTGGCAGAGAGCAACATTACGTTTCTATTTTAGGGAAAAAAAACAAAACCTACAACCCTTGG
>VZTU01005273.1:0-17553 GCA_013400835.1 Zapornia atra
AAAAATAAGTGGAGTGAGTGGTTTTTAAGATGACTTCCCAAAAGTATTACACTAAGATATATTCCTGTGAATTCACAATTCAAAGACCAATGATTATTTTCATCATTATACTTGAAATAAAAAATGTCCACTGTTTAAACTTTCTTGATTTTTTTTTTGTCAAAAATGTATTAAAAAAACCCAAAAAACAGAACCCACCACACCAAAAAAACCAACCAACCCTTATCACAATATGTTTTTTCGTAAAATCTACTGATGGGATAAAACATGTAGTAATATTTTTATTTACCTGTACCAGGATTATTATGCTCCCTGAAAATTTTCATTATGTGCTTCTATTTATTTTTTAGTTGCCTGGAAGAGCTTAATGCTCCAAAGTCACACCAGTGCTAATGGACAGAATTCATGGTGTATTACTGGTGGCTTGATTGCAGCATGAGCACTTACAGTCTCAGTATATCTATCCAAAGGCACATTTCTTAAGGCATATTTTCAGTTTCTAAGCAAAAGTAGTATCTTTACTTGGATGTGTAAATCAAGCTTGTGCTACATTAACCATATGTGTGTGAATGCATTAGTATTTGTTTCCTAGATTACATTCTTGCAAAAGACAGGAACACTCTGTGGTTCTTGGGTTGCTATTATAATAAGGTTGGGGTTTTTTTTAATAATTTGTTTTCAAGTTATAGATGATCATTAAAACATTTTTACAACTTCTTTAATTGTGGTAATGTAGAATTTGGTTGGGAGATGGAAAAGAAAAGGAGCCCTCAGTCCATGCAAGAAGCAAAAAGGTTGCACAGGATTAATCACAGAACTGAGTGAGATCATTCCTGTGCCTAAGCCTGGAAGAAATGGTGGTATTACAGCTGTGATGTGTTCAGCATCTTAAATAGCCTTCACACTTGACAAAAATGTGTGTGCATGCAAACTTTGAGAAGATCCTTTAGGAGTTATAGTTAAAAAGTCTCAGTAGGTATCTGTTCTCACGATGATGATTAGATTTTAATTAGCACAAGAGCAGTCAAACTCCCAGAGCCTCAATTACTTACTAGCTTGGACAGTGGATGCTATTCATATCAACAAGATATAACTGAAAAACTGAATTCATGTTCAAACTAAAATTAGCATTTTAAAAATCAATAAGTAATCACCTATATTTATAGCACTCCCAGAGGATCTAGATATACTTTGCAAAGTGTTGTTAGACCCAGAAATGTCGAAAACCCCAACAACCAACAGAGGTTGTTATGCATATGCTGCAGGCTTTTTGCAGACATTTAAAGGGTTCACTGCTTACCTCTATATACTACAGTCTACAGTACAGCTGTTGTCTATGTACATTATGCCTCATAATACAAATATGAAGAGTCTTTTTGATTATAGTGTGCATGCTATATAATTTTCAGTAGATGTTTATTTTTTGGAAAAAAAAAGGTCAATAGTTTATGGGTGTTTTTTAAGCATTCAGGTGGATAGATAGATCTAGATAGATAGAACTAATTTAGACTTAATTTGAAAAGGACCTCTTATGGTCATCTAGTCCAGTCTTCAACTAAAAGCAATGGTAAACTACAGCACGTTGTTTAGGACTCTAATCAAGTTTAAAGATCTCAAAGGATAGAAATTCCACAGCCTCTCTGGGCAATCTGATTTAGAGATTAACTACCCTCATAGCAAAAAAAAAAAAAAAAAAATTTCTCATGTCTGGTCAGAATACCCCTGTTCTAATTTCTCTCCATTGCCTCTTATTCTGCACAGTGCATCACTATAAAACCCTGACAACTGTCTGTCTCGGTCTTATCTATACCCTCCCATGAAATAGATGAAAATAACAAATGGGTACCCCTTCAATCTTCCTATCTTTGGGCTAAAATACATTTCTCTCTGCTTCTCAGTGTATGTCACATGCTTCAATATGTGTCCACCATGTTGGCAGTCCACTGGAGTCACTGCAGTATCTTAATCTCAAATCTCATCCAATATCTCAATACTGCACACATATGTCACACAAACTAGGCAGAGAAAATTTGTTTCACTGGACTTGCTGAGTATACTCTTGCTAATACTGGTCATTATGTAGTTGGTTTTCACTTCTACAAGATCAGAGTGTTGCCTCATGATCAGTTTGTTAACCACCTGTGATCTCAGTTACATTTCTGTGAAGCTGCTTTCAGTTCTCTTGGTGTCCAGCTTGTAGTGCTGCATTTCATAGTTGTCTTTAATGTTCTTCCTATCTTCCCATTTCTCCAGACTGTCAAAGCCCCTCTGAATAGCAGCTCTGTTCCCATGTACTATCTGCTTATTCCAGCTTGGCATTGGTGGCCAATATATTGAGGGAGGACTCTATCCCCTCATCCAGATTGCTAATAAATACGTAAGATATTATTGGCCACATCTCAAGTAGCCGGCATGATTTGTACCACTGATAATCACCCTGGAGTCTGCTAGTTCACTGTATAGTCCACTGTAATATTGTCCATATCTCACCAATTTGACTGTAAGAATACAGTGTTGAAGTTGTTCCTGCAGTCAAGAAGGATAGCATCCACTGGTCTCCCTTTATGCACTGGGCCTGTTTTCTCATCACATAAGGAAATCAGGCTGGTAAGACACAGCCTGCTCTGGGCAAACCCATTTACTTTTCCTCTGCTATTTACTTGCCTTTTGTGCACTTGAAAATGGCTTCCAGAGGGGTTTGGCCCATAACCTCTTCATGGACTGAAATGAGACTGACTTGCCAGAAGGTCTTCAAAACCCTCTGTCTTGCCATTCTTGAAGATGATTATGATATTTGCCTTTTTCCTTGCATCTTTGCATTTTTTGATAGTTCCACTGAACATCAGTCTATCAATAAGTAGGCATGGACAGTTATTTTCATGGATTTATTTAGAAGTTTACTGCCATGTTTTTTGCTTTATGAAAACTGTTTTCTTTCAAACATGCAATCCTGTACATTTTTCTTGCAAAAGGCATTATGAATAAAATTAATCTCACCTAATCTTTAGATACATGCAATGTACAATTTGAAATCTTAGCTAATACAAAATAGAAATTTTACATCCAAACTTTTTTTGGGGTCTGTGGAAAGATGCAGGCACTTCTAGTTTATAACTCATCACACAGCAGAAATTGTTTAGACTAAAACCCATACAAGAATGGAATTTCCTGATGAAAATCAAGGTAAAATTAATTACGAAGACTTTATTGTCGTTCCATTTTGATCGTCACATGAACATCAACTTTGTTAGATTTATGGAAATTGTCAGAACAAACAGACATAGCAACAACAGCTACACAAGGTGTCATTTCTGCATGTTTAGTGATACTTTCAGAAACACATAATTTAATCAGTATTTCTGGTGGCAAAACTTTTACAGGTATGAAGAGAACAGCACTGTGATAAGGAGGTGTGCTTTAACAGTTAAAAAAATATATATACCTCAATGACTGTCAAAGATGCTTACTTTTTAGTATTCTATCATCAGCTAAACAAAGCTATGGTTCTAGCAGTAATGGTCTCAGGTATAACCGTGAGGTACATGGCTAGATCTCAGAAGAGAAAAACATTTCTTCCATGAATAACAAGTTCTGTTCTTTACGCCATCTCATTAGAGGATCCTTGGGGATCCCAGTGTCCCTGTGCAGTTTAACTTACCAGATTTGCTACTATGAACGTATTATGGGTGGTTTGTAATAAATTAGGTATATAGTTATAAGCGTCTGTATATTCACACGCACACACACATATATCTCTATGCATGTATATACAGTAGTGAATTCATTAAATAAGGACTAATAATTCAAAACAAGTTACCAATTTATATGGTGGTAAGAAGCAATTTTAGTAGTCTTTAAAGAGAGGTAAGAGACTTTAACTGACACATGGTGTCAGTTGTTTTTTTTTCTTTTCCATTTGATAGATAACAGGACTTTTATTAAGTTGAATTTTATACAGTATTTATATATGTGTGTTCAATACAGTATGATTACTCAGAGGAAAAACTTTGATTACGAAGGAAGCATCTATAATTTAATGAAAAAGATTTAAGGGATATAATTATCCTTCCATCAAGACAAAACATTTTTGTCCATGTAATTGAGAGTTCAGATTAAAACTAAAGGACAGAAATTTTGGTTTATTACTATTTGCTGAGCCAAAACTGATTTTTAAAGGAAAATTGGGTATTTTGGGGGTTTTGCTGTCATTCTGTGACGCAGGTGAGAGAAAAGGAACTTGACTGAATATGAGGGCAGGTAAGGAAAAAATACCCTGCATATGAGGCAAGAAACTGAACCGGAGAGGAGCAACTGAAAAGTACCACTGACCAGGCCAAAAGCCAAACCTAAGGGCTACAGAAGAAGTTAAGGAACCTCATACAATTTAAGAGAGGAACCAAAGCTTCCCTGCAGCCAATTCCGGAATATTATTTGCAAAACAGACAGAATCTCTCCAGCAGTGTATTAACTGATATTCTCAGAGAACATTCACTAGACTAGACACAAAGAGAAAGTCCTACAGAGCCCTAACATTTTCAAGGGATGAAAGATGGCTAAGTTTTGACAGAATATGCTGGAAGTATTTCTCATAAATACTTAAATCATACAGAAAGCACCTTTTTCAATTTTTGCTTAGCACAGTTAGCACCTTTTTCAGTTTGTGCATTAGCATCAGTTAACAGTCAAATGCCCACCCAGCAACATAATGACTTCCCTCCTCAGCAGGACAGGGGGAGATAAGAGGATGAGAAAGCTGATGGCCTTGGGTAGTGACAGGGAAATTGCTTAACAATTACTGTTGCAGGCAAAACAGACTTGACTGGAGCAAAAAATAATTTACTACCAATTAAAATAGATTTGGATCATTGGAAACAAAAAGACAGATATTAAAACTCCACCTGTCTTCTCTCTTCTCCGGTGCCTAACTTCGCACCTTCAGTGCAGACTCCTCTAACTGCTCCTCCAAATGGTGCAGGGAGGGTGGGGGCTATGGTCATTACACAGTGATACCTCTGTGTAATGTAATTACACAGTGATACCTCCTTGCCTCTCACACTTTGTCTCTGCTCCAGCTTGTCCCTGACACAGGTTGCGGGATATATCTATTCCATCATGGAAAATCTCCCTCTGCTCGTTCTTCTCTGACCTCGGTGTTTCCTTCTGTGTTTCTCTGTTCTTGGGTTTTGTGGGTTGGGTTTGGGTTTTGTGTTCTTGGAGTTTTGTGCCTCCGCCTGGCATTTCCTGCCCTTTCTTAAAAATGTTTTCAAAGGGTTGTCACACTTGTCTAATGTGCTCAGCTGCAGCCAGCAGTGCAGCCATTGATGTAACAGCTGTGTCCAGTACAGGGCAGCCCTAGCTTCTTACAGATGCCACTCCTGCGACCCCTCCACCACTACCAAAACCTTGACACCTAAACTAGTAAATAAAGTCTGCAGGAACTTGCTTTTCTTCATCATCTTCATTAAAAGCAGTTCATGGTTCATTAAGGACCCTTCCTCTGCAGAGGAATAATGACTCTGCAGATGACTGTATACAATTCTTTCTGCCTACGTCTTGCATATTGTTATTTCAGTTTAGTAAACTGTATGAATGCATATTTACACCGTTTGGGCTCAATGAAGCCTGATGTAGAGGCATCTGATTTACCTCCATCAAACACTAGCCCAAAGATCTCTAAGCAATACTGACTCAAACTGATATGTCCTCATACGTCAGTGCAACACTGGTTGGAGATAACAGTTGGGTTTAAAAGCAGGTTGCCTACCTTAACCTTGTCATCTAACCATCATAACCTAACTTTATCACAGTTTATAGTAATAAAATTGTAAAATATTTTAAATACCTTGATTTTAATTTTGCTGTCTTGGGAACACTGGTGTGCAGACACAATATAATGCCTTCTTTACTTGAGAACAGGTTTGAACATTACTCAGTGGTACATCATTGTGAAACATGTTATCTTCATTTATAGACAATACCTGACTTTCTAAAGGAACCCGTATAGACTTATTAGTTACACTCCCTGGTATCTCCTGCACCTTCAGCTCTTGTCTTCACAAAAAGTGTTTTCAGTCAGTATTTTAAAATGAGCATAGTATAGTGCAGTTGCACATACTACAATAAAGGTTGTTTTAATGACAGTACACTCAAATTGGGTACATGAATAACCAAATGTTTTTCCATTGCTAGATGTTCGTATTACATTTCTAGGTAGGAAATAACACATACCAAGAGATGTAATCTGATGATTAAGATGAAAATGACCAAAAGGATCAACTATACCTACTGAAAACCACCTCTCATTCTTTGCTGTACTGACACAGTTGAAATGAGAATTAGAAAAAGTGAGAGAGGGCTGATGGCACTAATTTTCTGTGGGGGCTTTTAGAACCAATCCCCACCTGTACTGAATTAGGCCAAATCTATAGACATTCAGGACACATTGCACATGTCATTTTCCCAAATGCATTTAAAATTAGGTTACCAAGGGGGAGGGGAGACTTGAATTTTCAAATAGTGTGACTCACTGTTGATGAATTGCATTAAATTCTACTGCTTCCCTTGTCATGTTACATTTTTTTTTAATAGTTAAGGGCACTAAGAACACCTAGACAACACTTTAAAGTGTTTATATAAAACAGAATGAAAAAAATTAAATACCTCAAGGTACATCTTCAAACTTTCAAAGACTTGATATAGAAGCATACTACCAGAAAGAAAATGATGACATGTGGACACTTTTTAGTATTAGTGAGGAGATGAAAAAAAATTAAAAAGGACAAAAAAACTTCAGATGATACTCCTATCTTCAGCCTAGGACTTATAAATAAGGAATATCTTTGGTTTTCCAAGCAATTAGCCCTGAAGTCTCCCTGTTGTCTCTTCAGTCATACAGTGTCTCTCTTTTTGTGTCAAAAATATGTGTTGTGCATGCAAAAGAATGCTTGGCTGTAGATTTCAAATGTTGTGACTTGTCAAGCTTGGCTGTTGGCAGAAAATAGTCCCTAAATGAGTCAGAAGAGTAGAGTGAACATTATAAGCATTAAATCAATTTAGACAATCCAGAGGTGAGTCTGGGGAGAAGCAATCCTTATTGAAGACAGAAATCATGTGATCTAGAAAACAGCACCTCTTTGTAAAGCTCTATAAGGTAGGTGTTAATAAAAACATGTGCAGATCTTATTATAGGTAAGGCTAGGAAGGATGAATGTAGACCTGTGAGGTGTGCAAATGGATGGTGGGTACTACCTTGAGAAAGGTTTTGTGGTGTTTTTCCTCCTATCAGATGAATTCTGTTTCCAGTCAAATTAATTTCAGAAGAAAAAGAAAATCACAGTTTTGAACCAGGGTGAATTTCATACATGTTAGGAAACTGTTTTTCTTTCTAGGGGAATTGTTATCTACAGAACTGTCTTAAGTAGGAAGCAAGATGTCCCATTACTTTGTTAGTTCCTGGAACTGCATTAGTTCAGTATACTGTGTGGGTACATATGGTACATTGTTGGGCTACAGCTGGTGATCAACAATGTGAGTTATGAAATGCTCCAGAATTACAATGGGTGTTGCACTTAGTCACCAACTCAAAGAAGATGACTTTTTAAAGGAGGTCTCTTATAGCTTTATCCAATGTAGACAGCTGAAAGTTTTACATTAGACAAAGACAAACAATAAATCATTAGTTCAGTGAATCCTGAACTGTTTGTTTAAATTAAAAAATTAATAAAATATAAAAAGGGAGAGAGAGAGTGGAGAATCAAACAGAATGCATTTTAACATACAGACTACCTCTTTGTACAGACTCAGAAGAACACTGTGTATTGAAATGCAGAAATAGGAAGGATGATACTGACTGTGCTTTGCACAGCTGAAGTCAATAACATTTTGGATTTAGACAGGAAGTTTGACATAGTTGTAAATGCAAATGTAAAACATGTAAAACGCAATCAACTAATGTTAGATCAAATAAAAAGGAAAAAATCAATCTGACTTCTGCAAGGCGATAGAAATCCTTTACACCACAATCAATTTTTCAGTGCTTGTATGGCCCTAAGCATCAGACAAAGCTGGAATTGTTTCATTTTAAAAACAACTGTTTATTAGGTTTGTGATCTGTATCAACTTTATTTCTTTTGTGTTGTAAATGCATTAATATCTGATGAGAAAGATATTATAACATCCCACCTCTCAGACATTGGCCACTGGTGGTTTTACTGCACAACTGAAGGGTCTCTTGCCTAAGGCCACTATCAGAGCTACATTATGAAAGACAGATGAAATGCCATCAGGAAAACAAAATCCCCATGTTTCTCATTCCCCCCACTGTGGAGCTGGTGCTTCTCACTGCAGGTGTTGCCTTTATGGCATGGCTACTAAACACAAGGATGCACAAGTTGATCATCGAGACAGATTTCCTGCCAAGCAAGAGAGCAGTGTATGTAACCAGCACACCAGAAAATAATATGTGACCATGGAGTTTATAAAGAGAGAAATTTAACATAAATCTGACCCAAGGCACCACAGCAAAATTTAACTAGGCATTCAGATCCAAACTGTGCAAATAACATCTCTCTGGAAACACAGGTGTGGAAATTGCATGCCATTTCTGCACTATGGGAAATAATTGGATTATTGCAGTATAGCACTGTGCATATCAACTGTTATTTGTTTTATTCTTTTATTGGAGCTTAGGTCAGTGTTATGGCAGATGTACATTTTTGCGAAAGGAATCAAATTAATACTACTTGCAAGACATTAATATTTTACAGAAATTTTCCCAGATGAACATTGTTTGACCGCAATTTTCTTCTATTTACCTTCATTATTTATTTTATGTGTATTTACTATGTGTATATAAATATAAAAATACACACGTAACTATGGACATACATCTCAACCCACACCACTGTATTTAGTTATATGGTTATTGCCATCAATCTTGTACTATGCTGCACATTTAACAAGAGAGAATAAGCATAATTATTGTTAATAATTTCTGATATTGCTTGGACAAGTACATATAAAATGCTTATAAACAGCAAAGCAAGCAGTGAAAAAGTAGAAAATATTTCAGGCTGCCTAAGAAATTCAGCTGTGGTTCTGCACTGGTTTGATGAATAAATAGAAAGCTTATTTGCTTAATTCATCATAATGCACATTTTAATCCTTACATGAAAAGAAAATGGCTGAACTGTTGTTCAACTTCGCGTAGCAGAATAACAGAATACAAGGAAGAAACCATAACAGAAAGCCAGGTCTCACCCATTCTATCTGAGTACTCAACCAACTTGCCATACGCCACTTTTTGTCTAATGAATATTCAGAAAAGTGAGACGGTGTAGACAGATACAACAAATGGACCAACACTGTAGATATATTTTATTTGGAACATTCTTGGGAATATTCTGGGAAACAAAACCAAATGAAAACAACAACAACAAACAAACAAACAAACAAAACAAAAAAAAGGGAAGAAAAATTAAAAATAAAGAATAAGAAAAAAAAAAGAAAGAAAAGGGAATGCAACTTCTTATGTCCATTAGACAGAAAAGAAAATGCATCTCTGTTCATCTCCTGTGTCTCCGTTGGACATGGTCTAATCATTGAAATTTTCATAATATATATGTATATTCTTTAGTTGGAAAAGATGAACAGAAGAATGACAATAAGACAATATGTGTGTGAGAGAACATTTAGTTTCTTATACCTTTAAAGAGGCATTCTCTGAAGCAGATATTTTGTGGTTTAGGGAATTTTGCTGATGAAAACTAAACAAACAATAATTAAAGAATCTGAGCATCTACAGAGATTATGTGGTACCAAAGCTGATGGGTTGCCTAAGCAACCTAAACTGGATGATAATGTCTTTTGAAGATCTACACTTTTCTGTCCCTGTATGGCCCATTAGACATAGTAAGAAACAAATCCACATGAGGCCAAGGAACAATCAGGGCTTCATACCATCACTCCTCTGACCAGCTCCAGTGCCAGTGCTGGCCTGGGGTGGAACAGGAGCACGCCCTAAATATTTTTGTCACAGTTCATGTAGTATTAAGGTAAAACACTTAATAAGTAGCTTTCCCAGGTGACATCTAATTTCGGTCCCAGATATCTTTTTTTAAATTATAACTGTACTCTTCCATTGCAGTTTCTTGTAAGGCAGATGTGCAGGTTTAGGGCTTCTAAAAAAATTACCCTAAAGACCCTTTTTCTAGTGTTGCAAAGGGTGCAGGCTGCTGTGCCCTTTTGTGGCTGTTAATGAGAAATGTACACTAAAGCTTCGTGTTTTATTTGTAAAATTCAGTTATGACAGAGATGAGCAATAGAGCATCTATGTCTGGATCCAGATACCTAGACAGTCTTCTCGCTTTGTTATCCAAGAGGCTTGATATGATTGTATACAAAATGTTTGAATGGTGCCCTAAGGGATTAATCTGAAGACAGAGTGTACTAATGGACAATCTTTTATTTTAAGAATAAATAACTGAGTAACTCTTGCCTCAGACCAAGATAAAAAGCTATATATCTGAGCATGAATTTTCTAAACACTAATAAAGAAGATATTTTGGAAGAGTTATTTTTAATTCCTCCTGTTAATGTCATATCACTAAACAGAAATCAAATTGATCATGAAAGAACAGAGGTAGGAAACATGAGATTTTTCAGACAGAATGACAACAGTTTCTCTTAATCCTCTCATGGACATTTCTATATATTTTCTACACATAATTTTCTGCAGAATAGTGAGACATTCCTAAAGCTAAGAACTATAATCTCTTTACTTTCAGGGCAAAGACCTGCTCAGGAATTAAGAGAATCAGAATTTGGGTTTTGGCCCAAATAAATGTGAATTCTATTCCATTAAGCACCTAAACATCAAGAAGACTTTGCATGTCCTGCACTAGCTTCCATTCCACTCTTCCTATGCCACTCTATGGTAAGAAGAGAGATATGAAGAGGGATACAGGTAACCGTTCTCAGAATGACTGCTATATTGACTGGCCTACTGTATAAAGAAAAGTACCTTTATTCAACATTTGTTGCTTTAAAACAACTTTGTTGAAAACAAAATGTAAAAAAAAAATCAAAAACTAAGAACCACTTTCAAGCATATGATTATGTTGCGTCTTGAGCATAGTTGGGAAAAGTACTTTGGGACAGCTACTCAGGGGAAAATAAATTTAAGAATCTCCATCTATAATTAGCTAGGCGACTGTTTGTAACTACATAATGAGAAGCACCATGAGGCCAGTCTGAGGTCCTAAGAGACCCTTGACACTTTGTACAGACCCACTAATAGGGTCAGACATCAAAGAGTTCATTGAAAAATTTCCTAAGACTTAAAGCTAAAAAGACTAAAAATACTAGGTTAAATCCAGTTCCCAAGTGGATGGAAATGGAAATGGAAATTTTGAAAAGCAAGTTTGCAACTTGTGATAAAGGCAACTGTCTCTGAACATCAGAAAGCTGAATCCAGGTCAATGGTGTCAAATACAACTAAATTTTAAATAACAAGAAAATAGCTAGAGGGATGTGGCAAATAAAGGTTTCTACCTAACCAACAAGCTTTCAATTTACTGCTTATCTAAGGAGGGCAATGAAGTAACCACCCTTTACACCTGAAGATATTCTACTTCCAATTTTCTACAATGCCACTGGCACTAATAAGTTGCACAGTTAAAATCATTAGTGAAAACAAATTAAATGTTACCTTAAACGGAGGCTAAATGTACAATTTATACATTACACAGCTTTTGCTATGGCTTTTATACCCAGGGATGTCTGCAACTGCATTTCTGTGAGGATTAATACCAGTTTTATGGCTATGTGAACTCATTATGAGTTTTAAAAATATTTTTATAGCAGTGACTCAAAATTATTAGTCTCTATGTTCTTTTAGCTATCTAATATTATTGGTAGTCTGGAGAGCTGATCTCAGTTTGAGCCTTTTTAGGTTTGAAGACATTTTCCTGTGTTTGCCTTGTTATTTGTTTAGCCCATTGGCATGAATAAGCAGTATTTTCCAGTGCTAGGAGTGTATGTACCGGCAGAGAGAGCTTGCTCTTATTGCTAAAAGTCAAGAAATAAGGATGCCTATTCTCTGAAGGCTAGCAAGGTTTTTAATTACATTCTCTTTTAAAAATGCAGAAACGCCTCAAAGTAAAATATTATGATGTAAATGGTAATCACAAGGTTGTGATTCTGTGTTCTCTACAGATGCATCAACAGTAGTGATACAAGATCTTCTGTGTGTATTAATTCAAACCATGCAATCTGAGGAACTAGAGGAAGTCTCAACAGCCAAAGAATGATTCATGCCATGAACTGAAGTCCCTACATGGGCAATCTAGAAAGTATAGGAAATCTGATTTGGGAATGGTTTTAACTAAAATTTCTCCCACTGAACAAAAAAAAAAGTGGTAGTTTCTATCACAGCTGACCAAGGATCATTGCTTTGCTTTTAAGATTATGCTACTAACTTCTGCTTAGAAGTAAGAAACCATCAGTAGTTACTAAATTAAATGCTGGTAAAAATGCAAGTGAAACACTGTCTCTGTCACCCATGAACTCTTTTCATTCTCTGATGTGTTTCCTAACACTGATTGTATATGATGCCTGTGGATAAGTGTATGGTGGTTTGACCCTGGCTGGCCAGATGCCCGTGAAAGTACCTCTATCACTCCTCTTCTTAGCTGGACAGGAGAGAAAATATATATCGAGAGGCTTAGGAGTCGGGATAAGGACAGGAGGAGATCATTCCCCAGTTAGTGTCATGGGCAAAACAGACTCAACACAGAATAAAGAAAGCTATCTAATTCATTACAATAAATTATTACAAACTGTCTAATTTATTACACTAGACTACACACAGAGTGAAACCAGAGTCGGGTAATGAGAAGTGCAACCAGATCTTAAAGCATCTCCCCTCTCCCCTCTCTTCTTAGCAGACTTAACTTTAGCCATGATTTTGCTTCCTTCTTCCCCCACCATAGTGGCATGGGGAGGGACAGGGAGAATGTGAGTTTTGGTCAGTTCCTCACTAGTTGTTTATTGGGTTGTTTTGGTTTTTTTTGTGGGAGGGATGGACACGACATGGATTCCATATTCCTCGCACCCTTCCCCTGCTCCAGTGTGGGGTTCCACCCACAGGAGACAGTCCATGAACTTCTCCACGAGTCCTTTCTGTCGGGGTGTCAGCACCTCACCAGGTGCCTCAGCAGGGATCCCTTCCATGGGGTGCCAACCTTCAGGCCCAGACTGCTCCAGCCTCATCCCTCACAGAGTCACAAGTCCCCCAGCAAACCTGCACTGGCATGAGTCTCCACAGGCTTCAGGTTTTTCTGACAGGAGCTTGCCCCAACACAGGCTTCCCACAGGGTCACAGCGTCCTTCAGGTGTCTCCACTTGCTCCAGCATGGGGTGCTTCACAGGCTGTAGATGGTATCCTTGCTCCATGTCATTATCCATGGGCTACAGGGGGATATCCTGCTTCACCATGGTCTTCTCCATGGGCTGAAGGGGAATCTCTCTCTCTCTGGCACCTGGAGTGCCTCATCCTCCCCTCTTCACTGACCTTGGTTTCTTACATCCCTTCTCTGGTGGCAAAAAGCATCTGCTTGCATTTTTTTCTCCTAAATACGATTCCCAGAGGCACTGTGACCATCACTGATGGGCTTGGCCTTGGTCAGCAACAACTCCTGCCTTGACCCAGCTGGTGTTTACTCTCTGGGACCTGCAGAGAGCTTCTCGATGCTTCTTGCAGAAGCCACCCCTGCAGCCCCCTACTCCTCCACCAGAATCTGGCCACATAAAACTACAATAAAGTGGTGTCCATGAGGTTTACTAATATGGGATTGTTGACTTCCTGTTGTATGGCAGAAACCATATGGTTTTTTTTAACTGCTTAGAATTCAAGACAGAAAATGATGTGGCAATAGGCCAGTGGTATTTTGTGTCTAACAAGGTTAGTCATAACAGCCTAAAGAGCACATAAATGTTGGATGGTTAGGGGGTTCTTACATTTCTCTTCATTGTAGGTTATTTACTGATGTAACTGAAAAAGTACTTTTGTATAACCTTTGAAGTTTGGTAGGTGTTGCTGTGTAAAACTGCAAATTCCAATCGAGTTAAAGCAGAGGACACAGGAAATGTTGATAAAATTTCATGCTTCAGCAGTGTGTGAAGCTGCAGGTTGGTGTCTGAATCATGCAAGACTGTTTCTATCACTGGCTCTTTGTGACCTACCTTTACATATGATGTCTGACTGAGTATGCAGAAATCTTAATGCTAATAACCAGTTCTTTCTTTGCTCTTCATTCATGGTTGAATTCTACTGCTTTCTCTAGGGCAGAAGAACCTTCTTCTTTTCCCAGAACATAGGAATAGATAAAATATTAATTCAGTGCCTGACTTCCCTGCACAACTGGAGTGTATATCAGTTCTCTGCAGTTAGAAAGGTATATAGTCTGGCAGCTTGAAACTGTACTGCTTTCCTAGGGACCCTCAGGAACAGAGTGTGCTTTTCAATGTCCATTAGAAAGGTGAGTGCTCAGATCTATACTTCATTTCATTTTTATCCCTCATATCTGGAAATGCAGCTCTGTGTTTATGCTTATCACTTGAATAAGGAAAATCCACAAATATTGAATAAGCTAAATAATAAAATCTCTATATTTTACATTACCTCTTAACACAGGATAAATAGCTTTCCACGGGAAAAACACAAACCCATATATAATAGTAATAATAATGCTAATTAAAAATGGGTACAATTCTACATCTACAAGTAGAACATGGGTTCAATGTAAAGAGAGATGCTTTGGAAATTAATTTTCAGATCTTTACAACACTCCTTTTTGCTCCCTCCTTAAATTTCAAGAAATAAGGAACAATCGTATGTAACTCTCTCCCCACTCTTCACACTGACTGAAATAAAGCCTATTGTGATCTTGTCTGTCCCTCAAATCAGAAAGAATAATACAACTCTTTTTTTCTTGTTAGTTTTTTTGGGGGTTTTTTTGTTGNTCTAGCTTTTAGAAAATGTGCTGAATTGTAATTGTCACTTGTAACTTTATATTCACATAGATAATGACCAGGGTTTGTAAATCTTTCCTGCCCCATGGTCAATAAATCCAAATCTTACGTCCAATAAATACTTAAGTTACATCTTCAGGAAGTAAGTTGAAAAGGGGAGCTCAAGGAGTAATTTTTGCAGGAAAGTAGCAATGCTATGTTTTTTTTTATCTCTTCATTGCATGATGTCAGACCTGCAGCTGAGTATCAGGGAATCAAGAAGTATCTGCTGCAATAGCTCCTATGTGCTTCAGGAAGGAGCACATACTATCCAGCTTTGCCACTAATATGATGGTCTATGCCTCTGAATGCAATCTCATGAACTGTACTTAAATTTGCAGTGTAAGCTGGCTACTCTTCCCGATAGATTGCATTTGGGTATAAGTTTCATTATTCATTGAAAATGCAAAACTGCACATCTCACAAGAATGCGTGTTCACATTCAGATCTCATCTGAGCTGAAAGAGATTGAAGGTTATAAAGAGTAAGTAATGCAAAAATAATCTGTGTGACATTAAGAAATACTGAACAGCAAAACACTACTTTGTCCTATTCAGTTTTCAGAGGGTAACAGAATATTTAGCTAAATTAAAGCACTTCTTTTCCCTTGGATGAGAAAATTTGCTATGCCAGTTGGTGACCAGCAGATGTCTTCTGCAAGAGTATTCGTTGTATTTAGTTCCATGCATTGTTGAGTCTTCCAAGTTCAATCTGATTTTAGGCCTATATTGGAATTCTTGATAAATATTATGCAGAAATAAGTTCCTTGGGTTAATAATCTCTTACAAGAATCATAATCACAGTTTTTTTAAATGTCAGACTAACTTCCAACATCAATTTTATAGAAATAAATATATTAGAACACCTGGCATACTTTCACTATATCTCTGTTTTATTTTGTTTCTTGGTCTAAGTTCTCCAAAATTCCATATCTCTACTTCCAGAGAATATACAGACCACTCACTCACCACTACCTGGTCATTGCTGTTCTCCTACAGATCTTTTACATTTACACGGTTTTCAGTCTTTCTGTAATGGTGTGATAAAAACTGAAAACAGTATTCAGGGCATGTCTTCATTCTTTAATCTGTAAGAATGCATATGTCTTTTCCACAGACCCCCACTATGTGTTGTTTTCCTCAGAGTGAGTTCTCTTCAGGAAGTATTGTACTGATGTAAAATTAATATGTCATGGTTTAGATTTCAAGCTTTCTACCTGCAATTAGAATTGTTTAAAAGTATATTCTTTTTGTGATTACTGATGTATAAGAAATTATAGTTTCAATGCATACAGCTTTTCACTATTCTGTCTTGTTTCTACTTCAAGTTTTGGATAAAATAGGAGGAAAAAGGGACAAAAACTTAAGGTTATGGCTATTTCATAGCATCCTGCTTCTGTTGACTTTGGCTTAAATATGTTGCCTGCTGGTCTGGACAAGGGACTGAGTCTCAAAGGCAGCCAGCTGGCTTAATATTTTAAGGGACTAAATCCCATTGACATAAGTGTTTTCTTTCTGAAGTAGAGACCAGCAGACTATTATGATAACAGATGAAAAGAAACTGCAATATTTTAAAAAAGAAAAAAAAAATTACTCCTGCTGGACTGAGACTCAAAGGCATTTTTCCCTCCCATCCCCATCCTCATCTCTCTCTGCATGAAGTTTGAGTAGTTTGATTTTGTGTATGGGGAGTCCAGGGGTTTGGAAGTAACAGAATTTATTGTGAGCAGTGGGAAGGTTTGTGCAGATTCTGGTCTGCCCGTCACTTCTTTAACTAAGACTTCAGGCTAACTGTACTAGAATAGATGCTATCATACTGCTATTACCTGAAGGCTTCAACACAGCATCATGGACTCATTAAACTAGGGGTCCACTAATACTTATGGAGGAAACAAAAAAGTCATGTCCACACAGAAATTACAAAGGAAGTATAAAAAGAGAAAGAAAGAAACAAACAAGCAGATTCAGTAATCTATCTTGCCTGCTCCGTATGTTAATAGCACACAGCACCAATCCGTCTTTTTGTTTGGGATTGCCTTATTCCCTTCTATGGTTCCCAAAAGGAATTCATCAGAGAGCTAACATGGGCTATTAAGATACGGAGACTCTCATGTGAGCTCTCTACACACATCTGAATCATCCCAGCTCTCTGGTGGTTGTAACACATTGTATATGACAAATAATTTTATGTTAACTGGGACCTACTAAGTCTGATAAATTAGATGTATTTAATACACTTGCCTTAGGGAATATATAAAAAATAATCTGGTTTTAGTATTTTTGAAAATAAGTCCCAGTTCTCAAAACTCTGGCAGAACAATTTTCTCTAGTTTTTCTGGCAACTCTATACTTTTTTGTGCGACTCTAGTTGCAGAGATCTTGAATAGGGACAAAAAAGCACAGATTTACACCTAAGCAATTATATGATGCCAGTAAGCTGTAATCTTCCTGAAAGAAGAACAGATGAGCAATAAGCATTTGAATC